>JAUCMT010000028.1:1011683-1041480 GCA_032357475.1 Enteromius thamalakanensis
CTTATAAGGCATTTTTGTAAAAGTTGCTTAAATATCTTAATTTAACTAATGCCTAGTCCTGGCTTAAGCTAAGCCCTATTTGTGAAACCGGGCCTTAAAGTAATAGCAGCCAAATACCATTGCTGTGATTGTCTTTTAATCAAAGAACAAAAAAAAATTGACTGCATTTTGTTATGCAATTCATTGAATGGTTTTAATCAAAGGACCTAGTAATTATATGCTAAAATTCTCCTTTGATCTAAAACTTTCTTTTACATAATTTCAATCAATATATTATAATTTGATACAAAAAAAATTGACAAACATAATCAAACATCAGATACATAAGATGTTACAGAATTGCTCATTACACAAATATCAAAAGACGAGCCACAGTCCAACTCCTGCTCCATTTAGCTCAGTGAGATAATAAATCAGCCCTCATGAACAGCCTAAAAGACACCACAAACATGCCACAATCCTTTCTCTGATTTTACAGGACTAGTAATGGAAGACATGGCGAGAGGCTAATTTGATGGGAGATAAATTGTAAACGCAATGCCACTCAACGCTTTCCAGTCTACTTCCTATTAATGACCGCTTTGTTAGGTCCCAGTAATGACATTGCTATTTTTATTTGTCAATTTGATGATTGTCTACATGACTACAAGTTATTTAAAGGAAAACATACCTTGTTAAGTATTTAATGGACAGCTAAATGTGTTGACATTAAAATGCATTTACAGAATCTTGAAGACGCATAGACAGCCTAAAGCCTCTCTCTCAGACTAATGGCTTTAAACAAAACATCATGCAAATTGACACTTCAGAATATTGAGTTTTGAAGTCAATGCTTCCTTTGAACCAGTGGAAGCTACATAAGAGCTCTACTGATTCAGTCACTTAATTATGATTTCATTTATCTAACTAGATGCATTGTGCGTTGCTGAAAGCTAAGTGTTAAGCTTGTTTATCCACAGCCAATAGTGCTATAGACAAATTTTGATACAGTTCAAATAAATATGGCTTTTTAAAAATTGTGTGTATATAAATATTTACATTCACAAAGAAGAAACCCTTAACACCAAGTTTTTAAAGGGCGACAATAATGAGTTTTATTGTCTTTGATTAGTTTTAAAACTACACTCTCACTTTTTGGTTCTAAATTAACAGTATAACGAATATGATAAAATATATGATAAAAAATCTTGCATGCCGTTTTTTTTTCTTTACTACATCACAGTTGTTTACAACTTAAAATTTTAACTTATGTTTTAGAGTTGTCAGGAAGGATTTCACAGAAAACTGTATACTTTCTAACTGATCAACCATGTGCTTGTTAACGTTTGTGGTTATCTTTGAAACAAAAACAGCTGCATACTTACTGTACCTGTTTCCCAGACATCTGTCTTTCACTACTGAGAGAGTTTTGGTGTTGACAGTGATATTCACGCTGGTAAGGTGATAACCTTTAAGAACGGGCACAGCACCTCGAGCATTTAGATTCATCAGTGCAGAAAGCAGACCTGAAGCACAACTCACGTAATTACCAAAACAATGTTTCTCTGCAAGTTTTATGCTTTAGGGTTACATAGTGTAACTGCTAAAGTTACATAATGTAGCTTCTATTTATTTATTCATTCTACAATGTGAATGGCCCTGTACGTTCATTAAAAAAATGCCTGAGCTCCTCTCTGCTAATTAAAGCTAGTCAGATAGATACCCATCACTGACCTCATTTTCTGAAACTGTGACTTTGTATGAGGATCTCAATAATGAGTGAGTGTCGGAAATCCAATCCGGGCCAATCATGGGTCCCTCTCCTTGGGGCGGTCAAGGCTATGTCAGTGTCCACTAGCACATAGCCTCCTGCTAAACCCAGATCAGAGAAACTCTCTCCACAGGAGGTGGCCACAAGGCTTACACTAGCTCTGATGAGAGGAAGGGCAGTGGGGAGTCAAACTCTGATAAGACAAAAGAAAAAGCACAGAAAAGTGCAAAGGAAAAAATAAAAGAGAATCTTTTTATTAAATAAAAAAGGCTGCAGCTTTTTCTGGGATGGCTCCTGTTGCCTGTTTTGATCTAAATGTCCATTAAGTTCACAGAGAGGTTGGTTTTCTCAAGTAACAAGAATCACTTGATGCATATCTTAAACGGATTGTCTGAAGGAAGCTGAATGTTCTTGTGTATAAAGCAAACGACAGAAAAATCCCAGCTTTTTTTTTCTTTACTATGTGCATATGCAGAATTGCTTCAAGACATAATTAAAACTTTTTTAATTAGAGGGCTTATGGCTACAGTTCCCTCTGAACTCACACATAATGCAAAACCTATTAGGTCATCAGTTATGTGGAACCTTTCCAAAGCTTACCCACATTTAAAACACCAGATATTGCAACATTTCAGATTGTCAGCCAACTCGCTATTTTGTCAGCTGGGAAATCAAGCCTTCTAAAAAAGTGATTGTTTTTGTAACTTTCAAATATAGACTAGTTCAATAATCATCAGTCATCGCCAAACAAAACTGAAATAACAACAGAAATATCAACTTTGCTTCTGAATCTCATTTGCAAGCCGTGGCTCATTTAGCTGGAAAAGGTCAAATGGGCATCAGGTTTTTTTTGTAACTCCCAATAATGTTGGCACTTGTGAAGCTATAAACTATAAATACCTACAAAAACTTCTCTGTTAAGTGCAGTTTGAGTGGGAGGAACAAGCTGGCTCAGACAGTACAGATTGTTTTATAATAAACACACTGATCTTTGAAAACAACACAGCATCTGACAGTAAACTCTAACCAGACTCATTCAGACAAAACAATAGATCCCTGAATTACAAACTACTGTAGATGTCCAAGAAGGGTGTTTGCTTGGCACTGCATTGCGAGGCATCTGTGAATTCAATTGTTTTAGAGGGTACTTGCTAATTTCCAATATTATCTGTCACACCTCTCTCACCACACACAAATGGTTTCTGATAACACTCAGTTTTAAAAGTGTGGTTACTCAGAATGTTTCCTGACCTTGATGATGAACAAATGCTGGTTTATTTTGTAAAGCCAGAATCAAAATACTTTTTATTAATTTATTTTTTACTGAGGATAAGGTTATATTGCCAATACTTTTCAATGCTATTTTATCAAAATAAACAAATGCAGTGTAGCATCTGATTTATCATTATATTATGATAATGATCCCATTTTTTGGGATCAGTGTTTCTCATCACTGGTGAGTCACAGTAATGAATGACATTTTCATTAAATGTTACTTTTATATAAATATTTCCTAAATAATTGTTTACCTATTAATTATTTAGTGTTTTGCATAGTTCACTATAATTCTTCAGTGAATCTCTAGATGCCTAACTCTTAAGTTTTATATTGTTATGCCAGTTAGTGGCAACAAGTGGCAAACATCTTTCTTAAAAGGGTCATTTGAATCAAGCATAATTTAACGTATTCAATGGATTCATTTAGTAACAAAACAAATGATTGAAAAAAAAAAAAAAAACTACAAAATTGAATCGTTTATGTAAGTAGTTTATGAATGTCAAATTCATTCAGGAACGCCTACTTTGTGTTGCACAGAGACCAAACAATTATTGTTGGCTTTACAATACTGTGTATATTTTACAGTACTGTGTACAGACGGTCACCGTAGGTCAAGTAGAATGTGATCCTGGAACAACATTCTAATCAACCAATCAGAAATGAGGAAAAACCTTTCTGGAAATATTTGTTTTAGGCTTACAAACATAGTTAAGTGCTTTTACACTCTTGTTAATCAGCTATTATTTCCCATTGATTTTAGGCATCATTTTTGTTTAGGGGTAGGTTTAAGGGTAAGGATTGGGATAAGTTTATATTTTTGGAAAGTACTGTAATGTTGATCCAGGATCAACAAAAGATGTTGATCCAGGATCACATACTACTTGGTGAAATCATGGTGACCGTCACAGCGCGTCGTACATTGCTGCCGCGCGCTGAATTATATGCTGCACGAGCCATCATTTGTGTTCTCCAGAATAAAAGAAGACGTGAAGTCAAGTGTTCCCGTAGTTTGTTTCATATTTTCATATTTTAAAAGCGGGCTTTCCACACAAAAAAGTGCATGTGTTATTAGAATGAGGGAAAAAAATAGATCTAAATATCTTAATGTCTGTCTGGTTCGGTTCGGATTCGGTTACTGCTCTGTCAGACGCGGGCCGGGCTTGGAGAGAAAAATTCGGCCCGATCCGCACTCTAATAAGCAAGTATTGCTGTGTTTTTATTACATTGCTCCAGTTAGATATTGCTATGGTTTAGAATTCAAATATCAGGGACTGTTGCTAAAAGTTAATGCTCTGTCGTGTTGGAAATATGCCCTACACCAGGGGTCACCAAGTTCGGGCTGGTGTCCTACAGAGTTTAGCTCCAACCTGCCTTAACACAGCTGCCTGGAAGCTTCAAGTATACCTAGCAAGAGCTTGATTAGCTGCTTCAGGTGTGTCTGATTAGGGTTGGAGTTAAACTCTGCAGGACACCGGCCCTCCAGGACCGAACTTGGTGACCCCTGACCTACACCAAATCCAAATCCAACCCAGAACCTAACCAATAGAGTTAACAAATGAAAACGCTAATTAATTATTTTTTTAGTATATCAGGAAGGGAATTCAGAGCTTAAGTCTTATGCTCAAGATCTTTTAATGGACTGGAGCAGTTTTTTAGCAAAAGGGAATAGTGTTTCCGTTTCGATGCTCGCAGCATGAGACATTTTGGTGCTAGATGTATAGCTAATAGCTGGTAGATGATAGATATTTTTGATCAAAGGGAGTTTATAAGCCATTTTGAATTGCATCAGATCTACAATTTATGCTGGGATAAAGACGATTTCTCTCATGCTGATGCCCAGATGTTTTATCCTTCTGAAGCATTTAATGCTTCATCATCAGACCATCGCTGTTACATATACCAGCTAAAAATGCATGGCTTTGAATCAGAGAATTCAAAGGCTTGTTTATCTGATCCTCCACATTTTAAAAACTTTATCTGATAGAGTAGCATTTGAGATCCAAGATATAAATCAACTTCACATAAGTCTTCACAGTCTTACAGGGCAGGATTGTGGTTTAACTGTAAAATGTTAAAGGAATAGTTCACCCAAAAATGAAAATTACGACATTTTACTCTAGGTGTATATGACTTTCTTATTTCAGACGAACACAGTCTGAGTTTGTTTTTATTTTTATTTATCCTGGCTCTTCCAAATTTGGTAATGCTGGTGGATGGTGACCATGATTTTGAAGCTCAGTAAATCGGATACATCCATAGTACTTGCGGATATATATACGATTTATGGAGCTTCATGGTGCCGCTATCCACCAGCATTGGATCAGTCAGGATACATTTTTAAAAAACTCTGACTGTGTTCGTCTGGAAGAAGAAAGTTATATATCTAGGATGGCTTGGGGCTGAGTAAAATATTCTGTATATTTCATTTTTGGGTGAACTATTCCTATAATTAACCACATCTGTTGGTGGTGTACTACAGGAAGCAAGTGATATTCTAGAGCCATGCCCCTAAAACTACTCTATTGGTTGAGATAGAATATAAAGAAAAACTAAATTATACAGCTTTGTAATGGTAGCATTTTTTATTTTTGATATTTATTCAAAAATAAATTGTGGTTCAGTGATGGTCAAAGCACAGTTGTTCTATGGAAGAAGCTGATGTTAATACAGTGAGTGAATACTGGGCCTGTGCCAGGACAGAAATGGTCCAGGTGAGGACATCAGGAGAGGACACTGCTCTCTCTCTCTCTCTGTGTGGGTGTAGGTGTAACATCATATGGACAATAACACTCTCTGTTACAACTCTGTCTGAATCTCTGCATCAAGGACACTGGACAGTAGATTCAATTACTTACTCTACACTGCTGTTGTCTTTGTCTTTACTCTTGCAGCTGTGCTTTTCTTTGTCGTATCATGTTCTTGTGTTTGTGGACATTGAGTTTTGTTTTTATCAACATGGTTTCACAGACAGGATTAAATTTACATTTTAGTCTAGGACTAGGCTCTAGCCTTGTCTTTGAAACCAGGGGTATGTGTATGTATTTTTTATTAGTATTATTATTATTTTAAAACTGAAAAACTTTTCTTTTAGTTGAAGAGTTTGGATTTAGATAAGTCATATTTTTAAATTATTAAAAATAATTAACATAATTCTAAAGTTTTCTTTTAAGTATTTTACTTTTAATTAAAAAAAGCTATTATTTTAATCTTTAATCTGTTAAATAGCCAGGTTTGGACATGTTGTAACTTGCATTAAAATGTTCTGTTATTGGATGTTATTCTGTGACATTAGTAATGTAATTCACATCTTATACATTTTTATTGAGAAACTGTGAAAAAAATTGGACATTTGAAGTATTCATACTTGCTTGTTCATTTGTCTAAGAGCTGTATCTGGAGGGGTGTATTGTGTTCAGTTCTGTGTTTTTGTCTCTGAATATATTTCTACATCTATTTGCTTACATAGTTTTGAACCGTGCCATATAGTTCTGGGCTGTATTTCCAAAAAGCAAGTTAATCGTAGCTCTGTTGGTTTCAATTAGTCTGTGATGTACTGTATTTAAACTTGCAATGCTTTTGGAAAACACAGTCCTGTTTTGCAGTGAAATCATTTTCAAATTCAGTTTTTTCAATTATTATTAACATGTAACAATTTTATTTTAAGACTGATCATTTTAGTTTGTCTTCTGTATTTTTGATTAGATCACATAACATTTTAAGCTGTTATACAGTATGGTCATCTTACAGCATCCCCAATTTATGGGGCATGCTGTCACATTTCACTTACAATATTTTATGTAAATGAAAAAAAAAGTATACACTCTATTAATGAAACAAGACAACATTTATACTAATGTGAAATTAATGCAGAAAGAAAAGAAACACCACTAGTAGATTTACACAAACTGAAAAAGTTAAAAAATGTGACCACTCTGTGTTACTTCGTTCCCACAACAGAACAGACTTAAGACATAGTGATAAAAATCACTTGTCATCTCATTCAGCTGACAAAATGTGTGTGTTTGATAACCGTTTAAACTTCTGAGGGGGGTCTACTATAGTCTGGACCGCCCCCTGTCCTTTATTTCTCTCTTTCACTCACTATTTCTTTCTGTCCCGCTCCCCGACAACAGCAAAAGTAAGAGTTCCCTTCCTAATTTTCCACGCACGTCTTTGTATTCTCTATATCCCATCACCTCCGCATCACTTTCTGCATTTTACAGCCACAGGCATTCTTTTCTCCTCCTTCCGTAGCCCTTACGCCAATTTTTGGCTTGACATAATCTGAAATGGTGCTTAAGTGAATTTATGTTGTGGCCAGTGCATTAACTTCTGCCGTTTTTTCCTTTATGTTACGGAGAGCTTTTGTGCGAGCACACAGAGGAAAAAGAGAGAGAGAATGAGAATTTGAAACCCAGACCACGGACTAGACAGCCTATCAGTATTCAACGGAGAAAGTGAGTGATGGAGAGAGAGAGAAACGGAGGAAAGAAAGGAGGAGGGGGTGATGTATCAATATTCTGAGTAGTGTTTGAGGGCAAGAAGAACGAACCGGGGAGGGGTGGAAGAGGGAAATAGTCCGAGCGGGTTTATTCGCTTCAGTGTTTGTTAGCGTGAGCCCGTTGGGGCGAGATGATATCGGTAGAGGACGGAGACTTAAGTATGTGTTTGTCTGAGAGAAGTGTTGTTCAAGTCGAATGTGACGGAATCTTATAGCCGAACGCTAGCCATAACTCCAGTCTCCCTCGCTCTCTTTTACTCTGTGTGCTAATCAGCATTTGAAAGGCAGCTTTGACAGTGAGAAAGAAAAGTGAGGGCAGTGGGGAGGAGGGAGTGTAAACGAGAAAGAAACGAGAGAGAGAGCGAGAGAGAGAGAGATGTAGGGGCCGTACAAGCATTTCTTTTATATTTACTAGCAACTGAGGAAAGAGAGAGAGAGAGAGAGAGAGAGCGGGTGAAGAGACGACCGGTGCGTGCAGCTTTCCCAAGAGGAAATGAAAAGAAAAGAAGCTCAACGAGGAAAGAGAGACAGCCAAAGCAGGGAGCACGCCAGAGAAGGAAACAGACTCGCATCCTCTAACTCCAGTCATATCTGAGACGATCCCGCTTGGAAAGTGAGGGAGGAGAGAGAGGGAGAGCGCGGTCACCGCTCACAAACACACACACATACACACACACACACACACTCTTGCGGCAGCAGACCGCTGTGTGTTCGCCTGCTCTTTTGTGCCGGCAGCTGGGATTGTTCTTGGCCCCGTCTGACCTCCTTGTCACCCCCCGTGTGAGTGAGTGTATGTGTTTGTGTGTGTGTGGGAGCGCGAGGGGTCCTGGAACGTGGACTGAGCCGAGGGGAGGGTCACCGGTTCGGGTGTCCGGACGGAGGAGGAGAGAAACATCTGCCTCCAAAACAGCTGGACATGCACATCAGGTGAGTCCCCTTGTACAGGGAAACGCAGCTTCTTCTTGTTCTTGATGTGCCGAACTGTCACATGAGTACCTGACAGTTTTAAGTCTTGAGATATCTGAGCGGAGGGTTTCTCCGTTCCTCTTAAACTTGTTGATGGGTCTGTGCCTGGAGGCTTGGCTTCCTGGGAAAGTTTTTTGGAAAGACACTTTGCTCTTAAGTGCACTTGTCTTTCTCCCTCAATGACGGAGGTATTGGGAACGGAGGGGAGGAATGCTGGGGTTAATTGCGCGGACCGCCTCAGCTCGCTCTCAAACATCATCTCTCACTTAATTAGTGGATTTTACAAGATTAGCGCGCTTTGCATTGACGCCGTGTTCTGTGGAAGGTAGTGAATGGTAGCGGCAAGACGGGCGTCTTCTGTTATCTGATGTCTTTGGATTTAACAGCTTCTTCTAAATGACTGGATTTGTATTAGAAATGAAAATCCCGGGTAAATATTAACCTTTCCTTCATCAGTCAGTTTGTTAAAGAATCTAAATAGTTGTGTTTTAATACCATTATGCTTGTTTTTTAAATGTTTGTTAAAAAATACTTTTTTGTTAAATTAATGTCTATTGTTGTAACAAAAAAAGTTATAACAACCATTTCAATAATAATAATTTGTTAGCTCACAAAATTATTCTTATTTGTCACACAAAATTTAATTCTTTTGAAATTGACAACTCTTTACTATCAAGTCACCTTTATTCAAGTCCCTTTATTTTTATATATTCATTTTACATATTGCATGTAAATGTAATGAATTACTACAGTAATAATACCGAGAAAGTTTATTTTTAAGTAGCTTCACACATTTCACTATTACTTAGTAATTATCTTATACTTACAATGTTATTACAATGTAACAAACTATATTGTAAAGTGCAACTACAGTTTTCAGTTATAAAGTGTATTTTCCAGCTTAGTAAACAGGAAACTCACTCTTTTTTGTCGTATACTATAGCTATCCTGGACAGCAGGAATTATAGTACAGGAGTTATTTTGACACTTTTACACTTACTATGGGAGCAGCAAAAAGTTAGACTCTCTGGTTTTAGATTTAGGAAAAAGTTTGCTTGCTTTTTTCTGTTTATCATTTTGCTTTAATTGATGAGTGTTTCAGTCCATAGCTTCATATTAGTCTTGTAGTCTACCTGTTGCTCTTCAATGTACTTATGTAAAAATAATAGAAATGAGCAGATGTTAAAGCTTAAGCTTTTCTTCCTGACATACCAGTTTAAAATGACTGTGATTATGAGTCATTCAAATGCAAAGTCATTCAGTCTTATTAAACTGTATTTTTAACTTGAATAAAAAGTATTTATTTATATGTCACCACACAACATATAACACAATTTTTAAAGATTACCTGAAGCATTTTTTTATTATTGTGTACCCTTCAAGGATAAATTGTCTGTTTTGTTGTTGTTTATTTTTGTTGGACAGTGTTTTCTGAAGAAACCGGCTATTAACTATCGGTTAACATAGAGTGTAAGTGTTGTAATCACAGAACCAAAAAGGGCCATTTTATTGAGCACGAACGGCTTGTTAGTAACACATACGCATCCAAAGAATATATGCGCATTTGGGAGCAAACGAACGTGAATGGGGAATTGATAGAGGTTATGCAGGTATGTACGAGGGGAGCTATAGGACCATAGAAGCCGTCACACACAAACACACACACTCAGAGCGGGACAGACAGGCCTGGTGACAGACAGTGTCAGCGAGGTGTCAGTGAGAAGCTGTTGGTGTCACACTTGGTTGACCTGATCTGTGGTCAGGCTGTCCACTGCAGCCCGCTGTGACTCCTTACATAACCACTTCCTGCCACTCACACCCAGTTCTGCTGGGACATGTGCGGATATTTATATACTCAACACACACACACATCGATGTGCCCTTTTAAACACACACACAAACAAATAAACAAACAAACAAGAGCCCCTGTTGATATACAGACCCCTCAGTCATCCTCCAGTCATGGAGATGTCATCTTACTAACTGCTTTTGATTACTGAGAAGGATCGCTCATAATCCATAATCTCTACATACGCATCATGCAAGTGACAGAGAGTGTAAACAATAACAACAATAATCATAATGATAATAATAATAATAAAAGAAAATAAACAGCAACTAAAAAAAATGATATAAAGAGAAAATACAATTTATTTTCCCACAAATTCTAAAGTTTTGGAAGTTGACATTAAAATAAAAAGTATCAAAAAATGAAACAATTTGAAAGTATCAGTTGAGCGCATGCTTCATATTCTTAATGCAAAATATAATTTAGTAGTTTTTACTTTTGAGTTGAAAACAAACAGACATGTTCATGAAAGGTTTTATGTGAATCACAGTATATCACAGAATATTTTGCAGTTGTGCGTGTGCGGAAAAAAAGCGGCAGACATACACACTGCGCAAAGTGCAAAGTCCTCTTATTCTCACTGATGTACAAATGGTTCACTGCTTTGCGCTTGTGTTTGCAAACGGCTGTTTAAATACACTAATATGATTGAATATAGATTGTAGACGCAGCGGTGTGTGGCTGTTTGACCCTTAGTGTGTTTCAGGACCCTTTCCCTGCCCGTGTGTTTCAGATTGAGCAGTTTTCAGTTAATTCAGTTAACACAATTGTTCATTATTTTTAACAGTTATAGTGCATATCCAACCTAAGTAAATGAAATCTGTCTTGAAAGAACTGAACTTGTTTATATTGAAATCACTGATTTATGTTTGCAAATCTAAAGTTGGGACATTATTGCAGAAACCCTGGAAGAGACATGTGAGTTTTGATGTTAGCAGAAAAGCAAAAATTCCATTAAATCTCCTGAAAAAACCCCTGAAAGAGATATTAAAGAGATCTCATTGTGATTTCCCCCCCACAGGGATAAGTACACAATATAGAGAGAAAGGCATGCCATTAACTTTCTTTGTGAACACCTTATTTTGTCACTGTTGAATGATTGCTTATGTCCTTAGAGCTTTAAGGGTTGAGAAAATCTGAAAATTACTGGTATATTTTCCTCTCTCAATCTTTCAATCTCTTTAAAATTGTGCTTAAAAAGAAACACACACCATTTCTGCTCCTGTGAGAGACGTCTCAGGGGCCAGTCGAGCATCTCTTCCGCTTTCCGCTTCACCATTGAGGGTCGAAGCGGGTAGGGTCAGTTTGATCTAATCAAATGGTGTATTGATTTCATTTGATAATTAATGGGCCAGGTGAAGATGAAGATGCAGCCTCCAGCTCTAAGGATTTGAGAGGAACCTTGGACTGGGAGTGATGGGAAGCAGCCAAGGTCAGCGGCAAACCACGAGAGCCGTGTCCAGCCAGAGCGAGGGCGAGAGATCTTCAGTTAAATGAGATAGGGAGAGAGAAACGCTGTTGACCAGAGCTGATTTATCAGCGTTCGAAGAAAACGAGACAACATCTGACTTCCTAATGCTGGACTTCAAATGCTGAGAGATGTGAAGAGAAATTAGTATTCTGCTGAAACAGCTCCACATATTGATGGAAAACTACATGCAGTATATATATATATATATGTATGTGTGTTGCTGAACTATTTGCACTTCAAAGATATCGGATTAATAATTTCAGAAGCAAAGATAATTGAATGTTACAAGCTACAGTATAACACCATTTTTGCAGTTATGTATATTAGATATTACCTTGAAATGCTCTTTTTAAGCGCATCAAAGACCGAGAGGAAAATTATTGACATTTTCTTTTATGCATGATGTTAATCTTTTAAAGATGACTTTTGTTCTCTCTGTTGATTTTAGTGACTTACGGCTGACGGCTACTTCAGCTCTTAGAAATAACAAATGTGAACTTCTAATTTAGTCAAAGTTTGCTGAATAATAAACCATTTTTAAAAGAGAACAAACTGGACTTTTTAGAATTACTTCAGAATTAATGAGTTGAACTTTAAAGAAGGAATATTTGCTGTTCAAGTCACATGCCACAGTTAATATTAACAGTAAATTAATACAGGATGTATTGATTCATTTCTGAAGAAAAAAACTGTCAAAGGACAAGAAGATGGCAGAAACATAGCACTATGAAATGCATAGTCCTGTTTCTGGATGTTAAAATACAGTAATAGCTATGATGTGTAATGCCTGGTCATCAGCTACTATGTTTATAAAATCATTTTTGGAGCAAGATTGGCATCTAACGATTGAAGTTGGCGCAAAAAACATTAGAAACTAAATTGAAAAGTCATTAACGGCAACTTTATATTCTAATGTTATAATAAATGTGAGAGAAAAATGCCTTATGGCAGTCAATATATTTTTTAAAAATCAAGGGTGAATCTTAGGAAAATGTTTTGGTTGCATTTCACCCAAAAATAAATAATAATAATAATATAAATTAACAGTAACAACAAATTATTAAATATAAAGAAAAAATAAAAATAATGAACATATTTGCATTGAATATTTTCTTTTATATATGTATATATATATATATATGTTTTAGGGAAATTTTGAATATAATCTATCAGTTCAAGGTAAGCTTTATTTTCGTTATGTAAAATATATTTCATAGTTTTTTCTTTAGATTTTTATTTAAATGGATAAGCATGTTTATGAAAGGTGAATCACACACATATTAGGCAGTTGTCTGCATGCGGAAAAAGTGGCAAACATGCACTTCACATTTGACTTTACATACGACAAACGTTAAAGTAAATGACTAAAGTACAAATAACTGAATATACTACACTCACTGTCAAAACAAAGTTTTTAGAGTTCAAGAAAATATATTTCAGCCTTTCTATCTACAAATGTCCACTTTTCAGTTTGTTACTTGTTAGAGTTAGTGTTTGTGAAATGTACTGGCAAATTAATGTAAGTTATACACTTTGTCTTCACCTTTATATCATTACAAACCGTATCGCTTAACACAACAGGAGAGATTTCACAGATTCAAATTGTTTTCCAAGCATTCACAATGAACTGACACATAAGCTTTCCAATATAACGTAAAAGTCTTCTGAAGATATTTAAAGGGGAAAATATGAGTAAATGATGTGCAAACTGTCTTTTTTGGTTGAAATGTTTCTTAGAGTTGGTCCAAAGCTAAAGGAGAAATTCCAGCGTCAGTTGTCAATCCCTCAGTGTCAGATTAAACTCAAGAAAGTTACAGTATGACTAGAAAGCTGTGATGTGACTGACCCGCCACAGCTGTTTGCCGTTTAGATTTATTAAGAAAAAAGGGAAAAGGAGGCTGGTGCCAGGAAAGTGAGCGAGAAAGTGCCCGATGGCCACATACTGGAATTGTTTTCTTCTTTTGTCAAAGGCATTCAAAGGTCAAAGTCACCAGAGTCACCCTGCATTACAAAAATGCATAATCCAGAATGTTCCAGAGGTCCTTCACGCATCCTCATACCACTGCGTGTGACATTTAAAGCGGAATGGCAGTGTTATATCTGGCCTGGAAATGTGGGACCAATAAATGTTGTGCGAGAGAGAAAAGAGAGGGAGTTTGTGTGTGCGTGAAAGTGAATTGGTAATAGACGTGGTGTATTGTCTCCGTGCAGATTGGCTTAAATGTGTTCATTTTCCCCATTTGGCAGCTCCATAGGGAGGGGCGGAGCGCACTAACGAACCTCTGACAGCTGGAGGCCCTAATTAACGATCCCCTCTGAAAACAAACAGCCACAGGCTCGCCAAACACACACCCAGGATTGGTTTTCTTCTGTACCCCGGCCTGAGCCAAATAACAGCACATACAAGCAATACACAATTTGTGCATCTGCGGTTAGGATCAACATTATCGTTGCTATCGGAACAGCATAAGTGTGAAAAAATTTATAATGTGTCAAGTTTAGTCATCCTTATGTCGTTCCAAGCCAGTGTTTTCTATCATAAACTGAAACTTTTTTTTATTATATATTTAATCGGTAGATTAAAAATAAATATTTTAAACTTAAAGTAAATTAGAAATATATATATATATAAATTAAATAAAATGTAAAAAAGCAGTGGGAAAAACAGAAACATAAAACAACTACCAACATCACTGAGATTAAAACAAAAAAATACATAAATAAAAGTTGATTAAAATTAGTTCTGTTAAATGATGAATTAAAATTTTGTTTGCGTAATATGTGTATGTACCCTGTGTGTGTGTATTATGTATATTTTCAATACACACATAAGAATATATTTTGAAAACATTTACGTGTAAGGTATTTCATGTGTTTGTATTTATATATACACATAATACATTGTCACAGCACACACACATATATTATGTAAACAAACACTTTTATTTTTAAATGCAATTAATTGTGATAAAAAGTCATTTTATCATTCCCCAAATTAGTTTAGCATGCAGTACTGGGAGAATATTTATTATAACATTTAACTGGGGAAAAAACTATGGAAGCTATATTTTGAGAGTACCACCATAATAACAGAAACTGAAAAATAGAAACAGAAAATAGAAATAGAAAATACAGTGCTTTAAAGTTTTAAAACAAATTTGTTGAGAAAATGTTAAACCTTTGCAGAGAAGCTGTTAAGACATCTTTTGTCCACGAGAGTGTTTAGATCTTCAGATCCCCTACACTGTACTTTGTTTTGAATGTTTAAGAAAATACTATTTTAGCATCATCCTGAAAAATGTACATTTAATTCAGTTTCTTTGTTATTTATAAAAATTCACTGCTAGTTTCTGGATAATTCTTTCAAAATGGCTGTTTAAAAAAATCTCGTTCCAAGACTCGTTCCAAATAGTTTTCAGTTTAAAGGAAACATACTGAAGTATGCATCTAAGTACCTTTGTGGAGAAACTTACCAAGAGGGCTGACAAACATATAGTTTAACTAGAAAATTCTAGTTAAGTCAACCTAAATACTAGTTAAGATGATGAAAACTGTCAAGCAGTCCAAAAAAGGTGCTATTCTTCAACATTGAGAACCATTTTTAGAAATATATCTTTATCATTGTCTTTATTGTGCTTGGTGTGAACGGGTCTTAGGCTAAGGCTACTCAAGATGGGCACAGGCTGCTCTGTTCGAACAGAGAAACTGTTTTTAGTCCAGTTTTCAATGTTAACATATCTATGACAAATTTACAAATCTCATTAAGTTTAAGACATAACCAAGCAAATGATCAAAGCCTAAAACATGTAAAATGGAAATGAATTTATGTATTTTAACAAGTCCAGCAAAAGATGAAGCATCTGTAGCGCTGCCAAATTTTAATTTCCTTTAAATGTCCAGTCCTTCAGCGAAGGACACCACCTCTCGGGTTCAGTCAAGTAGATGTGGTGTTCTTTACTTTATAGTTGACTTTCACAGCAGACCGTGGCTTTCTACGTGACCTTCACTGTCTGTTCGGGAAGGGCATGAATGCTAGCACACCTTGCATCAAGGTTGCAGAGTTAATTGAACAATTACGCTGAACAGGACCTCCATTATGTCTGTGGAGATAGTGAGGATGCCGAGCGAGATCCTGCATGCGATTAGATGTGGCATGATAGGCTAAAGAGCAGGAATCAGTATGTGTGTGTGTGTGTGTGTGTGGTACAAATGTTAATGCTAATTACGCTCCTTCACATGCAGACATATTTAGTTTGTCCATGTGTTGTTCTGATCTTTTATATGTGCTGAATTTAGTGTTTAATATGCAATTTATTGCCAATTTAGCTTCAACTTTGTTCAAATGTGTTATATATGCATATGGAATGTAAAGTTCGGGTCTGTTTTATTTTGTGAATGAAATGTTATTGGAGCATTTTACAAGAAAATACTTTGTTAGATTCCCTTTTAGTCGGTCACTCTGAGATTCCAATTTCGTCGCTCTTATCCAATGTGCCATCTCCGTTCCAGTCATCAGAGAATGAGGGTTACATTTAAAACCGAGAGGTTACTTTTCAGTCAGTCAAGAGGCATGAAACTTCATTTGTTCTCCATTAAAACATATTGCTACAAAACAATGTAAATATCAAAGACATATCATACTTTGTAATAGTGATTTGAACAAAGATGTATGTTGTACTCAAAAATACTATATTTCAATCTTACTATTTCAAAAATGTTATTCAGTGTATTTCTTTGTAGTTGTTTTTATACACGACCAATTTGTTTTAAAAATAGTTTTTAATCATCAGTTAAAAATTGATCCAAATTGGTTAAAGGTGTAAATCGATTGGGTCTGTTTCTAGAAAAAATTATCTGAGAAATTAGAGATTTCTTAATTTGTTATTCATGCTTTGTTTCTTGTTATTGATCTTTGTTGATTGATAAAGTGAAACTGAAAATTGTTCCAAAATTGTCGTTTTCAAAAACATTGTTTAATACTTTCCTCACATTGTTATCAGTGTAGCAGACATGCTGATTAAAATGATGCTCTCCATGCTCTCTTTTTATTGAGAAACAATTGAGATATTAAAGAGATTTCATTCCCTCTAAACAGAGGTTTGAGCAAAGCTTCTTGAAGTAAGTTTTACAAGAATATCCGATTTGAAGTCTTTTTAATTATTTGTGACATTTACTACCGATTTCTGAGAGAAAATTGATCCTACACCTGCATTTTTCATTGAATTGTATTTCTCCTCTGTGCAACAGAACAGGGTCAATGTGTTGTGCTACGCTAATAAGCAGATAAAGGCACATCTTATACAGTCTCTGTAGGTCATGCTGAGCTGTTTTGAGCCATGATGATGTTACAGTGCTTGTCTTGGTCTCACCTGAAATTAACAGGGCTTTATACAAGTTCATGTTGTGTCAGAGGTGGCATCGACCCATATGATGAAACTGCTGATATTATTCTTGTGTGTGTGTGCATGTGTGTGCCAGGTCAGGTCAAAGGGGTAGTGTAGGGCTGTGGCATATAGCCAGTATGACTGTGTTGTGATTTACCCAGAGCTGGCCAGCAGGCATCTCACGCCTGTGGGTATGGCATCACGCTGCTGGAGGGCACGCTGGCCCTTTAAATGTCATAGAGATAGAGCCAGGACGAGCACTGTGGCCAAACAGCCCTGGAAACTCATGGAGTTAGGTTTGTGTTTGTGTGTGCGTTCGGTCATCCGTTATTTGGGATTTGTTGTGCATGTAAGCCCAGTTGAATTTAAAGAGCTGTTATTGTATGCATTTTAACAAACTTACCTGATAAGTGTTATGTATAGGCTTCAGCAAATCTCATCTACTTGACTATATTGACATATATTCAAAATGTTCATCCAGTGATATAAATTGAAATATATAGTACTTTATTTACATACATACAGTGCACTCATGTAAAACAATTTATACTGTATAGCAAATCTCAGCTGCATGATGTTTTATATTGTTGCAAAATGTAAGCAGCTTTTTGTTTAAAGTTGCACAGATTTTATATTAAGTTACATATATCTGCCCATGCATACATACATATACATATATACATATATAGGGTGATATATTCTATTTAGCAAATATTTTTGCATTATATTTATATAAATACAGACACATACAGTATATATATTCAAAATATTATGATGATATAATAATGTATATTATTATTATTATTATTATTATTATTATTCATTTATTAAATATATTTAATATATTAAATGAATCTGTGACTGACTCTCAATATGAAATATAAAAAAAAAATTATAATAATTTTCCCCTTAATGCTTAGGCTTCATTAGCATAATTACCAGGAATATGTCAGAGGAAAATAGTAAGAAGATATTTAAATTATTTTGTGTTTTAGTTCGTGTCACAAAGATACATTTCCTGACTCCTCTGATGCACCTTAAGTCATCTTTATGGATTAAAATGATAATGAAAGAGTTTTTGTTTTCGATTTTTTATTTTTTTTTTGCAGCGAGAATGAGATGAATTAAATAAATCGCTCTGCACATATATATTAGAAGCTGTCCTTTAGTATTCATTTACAAACCTGTACACCACACATGAATAATAACTGACCATGAACAGAAAATAGAGCTGACTTGCCGCAATTTTATACGTTAATATTGTAACGTGTTCAGAATGTTCTTGTGTTGTGGAAAACAATGTGTTTAATGTTAATGTTGCACTTTATTCCCTTTTGTGTGTTGGATATTCAGGTGTATTGGGAGGGAGGGTGTGTATAAGGGGAAACTGAGATAAACGGAGTGAGACAGTGCTTCGCTGTTTCAAGTGCGGTTCTCTCCACAGCCCGAATAAACACCTCTTTGCATCAAAACGCTTCGTCCTTGAACGCTACAATATCTTGTGTTTTGCTGTTTTTTGAACAATAAAAATTTAGGCTAAAAGTGCGTTGTAACGCAGGCGTTACTGAACATGTATCAGGTAAAATATTACTGAAACCTGATTAGTAATGCCTTACACTACTGCGTTACTGCAAAAAGTAATAAATTGCTGTAATGTATTACTTTTGTAACGCGTTACTGCCAACTCTAACAGTGACATTTTCAGCTTTATTTCTGATTATTAATTAATTCAATCAACTGATTTGTTCCAAAACAATGATAAGATTGGCTGTATTTATATGTCATTGACTCTGTTTAACAAATTCATTCACAACTGAGCTGAATTAATGATACTGTGTTTAAAACTAGTGCTGTCAAACGATTAATCATCAGTAGTTGCATCCAAAATTAAAGTTTTATTAAAGAGTGTGTACTGTGTATATTTATTATGTATTTATAAATACAAACACATAAATATTTAAAAAATATATGTTTTATATTTATATTTAATATAAAATATTATATATATACTTGTATATATATTTACAAAACATATACAGTATGTATGTGTATATAAATAAATAAATAAATATATATATATATATTTAAAGAAACACAGTACACATACATATGTATATTGTGTAAACAAAAAAAAACTTTTATTTTGGATGTTATTAATTGTGATTAATCATTTGACAGAAAAATCGAAGTGACTTGTTATATGTAAGGTTTATGGAAACTTAAATCAGTGACCTATTATTGGTTATATGATGGTGTTTGTTAAGGCAAGTAATACTACTATTCAGTTCTGTGGTCCTCAAGACCAAATAGGATGAAACCTTTCAGGACTGTTCACCAAGACTATGATTTCATACTGAGCATTTGGACTTGGTCTTAACTTTGACTTGATGTGTTTTGTGCTCTGTGCCAAATTACTACTCTGACACTGATTGTTTTCAATACTCAGTATACTGAGTATTTCAATACTCAGTTGTCTCTCCCTCCTGTTCTGTTATCTTTCAGCTCTTCTGTTGGGGGTCTCGGACTGACATAGCCTCGGCCAATCACAGCCTGAGTTAGAGGTGGCGGCCCATAGGGGGCGTGATGGCGGCCATGCCGTTCGTCAGCGAGGGGAAGTGTGTGAGCGTGGAGTGGGACTTCCTACAGGGGCTCCTCGCCAAACCACCCACCTTACCTTGGTGAGAAAAAACACACCTTTAAACGAACGCGTAATTTTCTTATCCAAATTCATTTTTGGGGCTTTTTTCATATTTAAATTTCTTGGATTACTTATGGATACTTAATACGAATACAAAACAAACTTTAATGTTTACATTTAAACAAAGACATTTTCTCAAATAAAATGCAGTTTTAATCAATGAAAATAAGTATTATTACTTTGAGAATTACGTTCTACTACTAACTACTATATTTCTGTCACAACTGATTCTATGTTAAACCAAATGTTTATTTTGATAAGAATATCCAGCACTCATTTAAGCAGAGTCACACAGAACTATCGACATATTTATATAGCAGACTTTATGCACTAATATCCATATCTTGATTTGATTATGTGAACAGTGCTGCTTCTATAATGGGGCCACACACACCTTGATGCATCAAATGAAGAACCTTCCCAAACAAACAGCTAACAATTCCATTTCTCTTTCGAGCTTCCACTTCTGTCACAGCTCAGTGCAAGCCCTTGGTTTGGATCCATTAGCAGGAGATTAACTAAGTTTTAGTAGAATTATTAATGTCTGCTCAGCTGTGGAGGATATAAAACTAAACAGAATCAATGCCTCCGTATTGATTGAACCCTCCAGGGTCGTCTTAGTACAACGATGAGATGTTCTTGGAGACTTTTTTACTTGAACAATGCTGTTTACACACAGAGAAATCTCACAGGGGCAAAGCACCGATCTACCAAAACAAATACAATTCAGTGATATAGACCAGGGCTTCCGAAACGTTTCTGTCAACCAAACATTATTAGATTTATTTGAAGTACCCCAGATACTTTAATTTTTATATTTCAATAATTCTAGGACACGTATACATAATACAAACATAAATTCCATTTGCTAAAGCAAAAAAAACAAACAAAAAAAAACAATATACAGCTTATACAATAAAAGATAATACAAACATAAAAACCATACACCAAAAAAAAAAACGGCTTTGGCAAATAAACATCATACGCAGTATATATTTTCGTTTTTTTACAAAAGCACAAAGTTTTATTGATATGGTGGGCATGCACAAATAAATGTGTAGACTCGTTTCAGAGGCAAGTGAGGTATTATTTTTATGTGTCCAATCAAAAGTGACCATTTTAAGTTTTCTTTACTATATGCAAGTGCTCCTGTCGGTGCCTTTGCTGACCCCAGTCGGTTAATAATAAGTCCTTTACCTTTTAATTTGTCAGAATACTGCTGAGATTTATTGTAATGTGAATGTACAAACAAAGCAAATCTGCATTCCCAAATGCTTGTAGCACATGTAGAAATGTACTGCAATTTCTGTGAACCGTCAAGTTGTCAGACAATGAGGAAAAACCAACATCTACTCACTTTACATGCAGTGCATCAGACTATATAGTTATTTAATCAAATCACAGCGTTTGATTAAATAACCACGCTAAGATTTATAACAGTCATCTTGAATCCTCATTTATTTAATTTAGTTTTACATTCTGTACAGTTCATTTTAGCTTTTCATCAACACACAAACCCCCATTTGGGAAACCCTGATATAGACAAACTCCCTTAAAAAAACAACACAGTCTTGTCTAAACAAATAAATTAGTCTCTTTTCAATTTGAGGAACTGACTCTTTTGTGCGTGCTCTTTGGCAGTTCCCTTTTATTCTGTGGATCCCCCTCTTCACACACACACATACATTTTTCCACACGGTCCCTCCCTCCCATGCTCATACTGCCCTGCATCTGCAGGATGAATGAGAATCAATGTCACAGACAGAGAAAGAGAGCGCGTTCGGCTTCGTCTCGGAGCGCAGTCACAAATTGTAGAGTCGCCGTGACAACATAATTCCTCCACTCAGGCCCCATTGAGAGCGAGTCGATATCCAATCAGAGCGACAGCTACCTGGGCCTGCCTCCGAGACGACCCCTCCCTCCATTGATCCCTCAATCAAGACTGGGGCTCACCACCCAGGAGGGAGCCTGGGAAAGAAACGCAGCCATTGGATTGGGGCTGGATGCTGGTGCAGGGCTTCTGATGTAAGATCATGCCTCCCACCAGCTTTAGTGAACCTGATCACAGGCCAGCCATCACGCTCAGAAAGAGATCCAGAGTCTCAGCTTATCAGTTATTTTCGCTCTCCGGTGAATGCTCTGCCAGAAAATATTGCCATGAAATAATATCTCACCGTTTTCGATCTGATGTTTCATTGTATAAAATATTTTTTGACCCTTTCAAAATGTCATAACTTCGAACTTCTGATGAAACTTTTGATGTAATGGATGACTTCTGTTATCATTTCATCCAATCAAAACCACTCCTTTCTTGCGATAAGCTGCAAGTTTTCATTTTGATCTTCCCATATTCAGTCAAAAACAATGAATGGTATGTTAATTGATAATCTTATCTTAATGATACAAAAAAAAAATCTCTCACCAATTTTGTTTCATCGCAACTTAAAACTAATTTAAAGCTTGTAATATCCTGCAGTAACATTTGTAGAATACGGATGACAATTTTAAGATTAATATTGGTTAAAAGGGAAAATATGTTTTCATGAAACTAAGTTGAAATTTATTGACAAAAAAGCTGAAATTTATGACATAATTAATAAGCCTTATAGGCTTCGTACATTAATTTTACCTCACTCACACAAATTCATAAAATTTTTACGAGTTGCCAATTCGTATGAATTTGTACGAGTGAGGTACAAAATTGAGGTCATACGAATTTGTACGAGGTGGCAATTTTGTGCTAATTTGTAAAAATTTGTACAAACTCACTCATATGATTTTGTACAATTTGTCAAATACATACGAATTAGTTGTGAGACTGTGTTGGGTGTTCACACTGACCCCTTATATTTTCGATGTGAATTGAAACCAATTCGTTTTCAATGAGAATTGGCATTTGAAACAACACAAGCGAAAAAGATATAATGCATTCGTTAATTTGTAAAAAAAAAATGCATTTATTTATATATATATATATATATTACTTTGTGTTGAAAAAGGACTCCCAGAACAATCCTTTTCAAGCAAACTTCCTCAAATCTAAAAACCAATTATAAGTGTCATATAACCTCATAACAAATACAAGATTATATTATTATATTTATTATTTAAATGATTCATTGTTGTTATTTATTTATTATTATTTTTTCTGGAAAATATAATTATATTTCTTTAAGCCAACAGCATGTTTTTGTGTTGTTGAATATTTTAGATTAATAATAGATATTTGGATCTTATTTTACAATTATATTATATTATTATTAGATATTCTACATTATCAAATAATATTATATATTACATACATAGAATAATAAATAGTTTCTCATTTCTGGTTCATACCTGAATCCAAACCACACCTTTTATATCATGATGAATAAAACTTCAGTGAATAAATGAACGCTACTGTACATTATCACTGTCACAGTTTCATCCTATGCTCTTCTTTTCTCTCCTGTCTTATTTTTCCCCAGCTTGCAGAACTTGAGGAAGGAGAAGTCGCGTAATGCAGCTCGTTCTCGGCGGGGTAAGGAGAACTTTGAGTTCTTCGAGCTGGCGAAGATGCTTCCCCTCCCTGGAGCAATTACCAGCCAGCTGGACAAGGCCTCCATCATACGCCTTACCATTAGTTACCTGCACATGAGACACTTTGCCAGCCAGGGAGACCCACCCTGGAGCCCTCTAATGGAGGGAGAGAACAACTGCAACAAGGGTGAGTGTGCTCAGTACACCCAGAAAATGGAGTGACGTTTACCTACTATGTGAAAGAGAGTAGATTGGATGGACAAACTAGATATTTTTATCAAACATTAGAATAAAATATGCAAAATAGCCTATACTTACTGCAAAATGAGGATCGAAGTAAGTCAGAAACTCTTTAATAACCTTAAACTACATGAAATATTTATCGCCAAACCTATGATGTGATGTTTTATTTTTTATGCAGTTCAATTTTTTTAACCTTGCTAACAAAATTGAGGAAATATAAGCATTTTTTCTATTTTTAAACATTAAATAAAAAATGAAAAACAATAATAATTCTAGACAAAATTAATCTGCCACTAGTTGCATTCATAATCAGGTGATATTTTCAAATTTTGACATTATGAAATAACTAGTGCAATGTTGCAGTATTAACCAAAAATGGTCTTTTCTTTAATTTACATGGAATGGGATTTTATAATCATAAAATATAATAGTGATAATTGTAAAGTTTAATTTTTATAATTTTTTCTGATTATTTATTTATTTATATAATAACATTTTTGGTTATTTTTAAATGCATTTTCCTTTTTTATTGTCCATATTTTGAAGATACTTTGAGTGCACAGGAAAAAAGGTGAGCAATGGAAATTGTCAGCTCCTTCACTACATCTCTCATCTTTTGAGGCAGATTTAGACGAGGCTTTCATCGACAGCATCAATCCTGACGTCGATTTGTATTTGTAATGCCATTAACAGAGGAGATGGCTTCGAGTGAACCACAGCGAAACTCAGTCCCAACATGACAGTGGCGGCCTGTCGATGAATACAAATGCGTTATTAATTTAAATTATGAATTTAAATGGAATAGGCTATTATTGTCTTATAGGTCGCTTGCGTACGTCGCTTGGGATACTCTCACGTCGAAAATTGCCAGAGAAGAGAAAGAGAGAGAGAGCGCATACACATGCACACACAGACCGAAACACACACTCACAGAAAAGTAATTGAGATTGCGCCACAGGAGTAATCACTCGCAGTCATGCGGAGTTAAACACGGCTCATCTGAAATAATGCATTTGCTAGTTCACTACTAACTTATTGCAGCATACAAGACTGTATAAAGATTGCAGGAGAAGAAACCCCCTGTCAAAGCCATCGTCTGGATACATATTCCTTTCTTATGTCTCTTTTCAGAGGGGTCTCTGTCATTTGAGTTTAATTTGAGAGCAGGGTCATTTGGCTTCTTAAATACGCTCAGTCATTCATTACATCCTCTGATAGGTTCATCTCAATTGAGAAGTGAACAATAGATCTAACAGCCAATTAGCCACTGCCAGTGTGTGGAAGCCGACGGGGACGAACAAAAGAGCCAGAGTCTGCGCTCAAGCTTGTTAACAAGTGGCCAGACCAAGGATGTCTGTTTCTGAGAGATGGTCCTTTTGTAGCCCGCCTGTGAGCCTCATTATACCTGCAGCATCAAAGCCATTCAGTCCTGTTAAAATACCTGGACGAATGTCTCTTTTTCTGCTTGTCGTTTTTGTCTGTTGGTCTCTGTATTCTGTTTCAAAGCCTGGTGAGCTGCCTGCTGTCTGCTATCTGCTGCGACTTAAAAGAAGCGGTTGACAGCTGCTATCAGATTATGTTCTCACTATTTAAAGGGACATTTAACATTTTAAATGTATATAATAAAATATATAAACTGATTAGATTTTAATATATAATTAAAGATTTTATCATGTTATTGTATGATAGAAATGAAAGCTTGTATTAAGAAAGACTGCATTATATTGATGAACTGTAAGAGTAAGTTAAAATATTTAAGTAAACATAATTAAAATATATTTTTGTTTTGAGTAAACACTGTTTTTATTCTATTCATCAAAAAATAATATTGTAATAATATTAAGCAGCACAACTGTTTTTAGCGTTAATGTAACAATTATAAATATTTCTAAAGCAGCAATTGAGCTTATTAGAATTATTTCAGAGCGATCATGTGGAGATTGGAAAAATGTTAAATTGTAAAAATATTTGACAATATTACAGTTTTTACAGGTTTTTGACCAAATAAATGCAGTCTTTGTGTGAGCATAAGAGTTTTGTTTTAGAAACATTAAAAAATCTAGCCAACCCCATACTTTTGAATGGTAAATATTAAATGGTGTGTTTATACAGTAATAATTAAATGCATATTTTATATGTCGTAGTGCTGTAGTCAAACGCTTAATTGCAATTAATCGCATCCATAATAAATGTTTTTGTTTACATGATAAATGTGTATACTGTGTATTGTATAAATACACATGCATGTATATATTTAAGAAAATATGTGTATATATTAAATATTGTAACGTAGGTGACTGAGACGTGTGGATCCAATTGCAAACCTTTATTAGAAAGCATGGTCATACAGGCAGGGTCAGACATCGGTAAACAGGTATAAGGGAGGCTAGGCACAAGAAGAATCCAAAGAGAATGCATGAGTCAGTAAGAAAGCAGACAATATTCAAACGGGGAAAATCCAGAGCAAGACAGGGTCTGTACACAGGCAAAGAAATACACAAGACTAGGACTAAAGGGAAACCGTGTTGTGCAACTGGGTTCAACACACCGCAGTTTGCCTAACAAATACACAATATACAGATACACACTGCTTTTAAGGGCGAGACAACGAGTTAACGAGGTAATGAGGGGGAGGAGCTAATGAGTTGAACACCTGAGGGCAAAGAGGCAAGGGAACACAGGATATGAGAGACACACTTCAAAAAAAGAGTCCTTTGAGCAATACATCAGAACAGGTGGACACAAACATAACAATCCAAGATGGAGCACCCTCTAACACAATTTGTGGGCACTTCAGCTGTCAATCATAACAAATATGTTTAACGAATATAAATATGTAAATGCATAAACTTGTATACTATATATTTTCCAAATATATACTATGTGTGTATTTATTTATATGTAATAATTATACACAGCACGCAGACATATATAATGTAAACTAAATATTTTATTTGGGATGAGATTAATTGTGATTAATTGTTTGACAGAACTAATATAAAGATTTTAAAGAGACAAATTTTTTATTAAAATGAATTACACGAATGAACCAATCAGCTACTGTCGTGCTAATGCTAATGACAACACCGTTCCCTATGTAAATAGTAACTTATATGTGAAGCACAAACATAGCATGTCCCTCAGAAGAAGCGCACAGAGTTTGACTTTAGCCTTTTGCTAAGCTTACAATGCTATTCTCGCTGTATTCTATTTTGCCTTATTATATTAACTGCCATATTTCTCAGTTCAGTTGCTTGAATTTAATGTTTTCAGACAGGCATACTGCAGTGCAATCTAGGATTGCCTTATTTTGCGATTAATGTTATGCTGCCATTTATTTGGCTGTAAGAAAGTATCTTAAAAGAGGATTATTATCGGTACAGCCTTTTTGTCAAGAGTACTTGTATGATATCTTAAAATGCTGTCTTAGGCAGCTCATAAGCTCTGGAACAGAGCTATTGTCTCTCACACACAGCCTCAACCACATGCATAGTATAACAGGACTGAAGAAAAACCACACAAAGAGTAGAAGAAATTATCTGTGTGATTTGTAATTACAGAAATTAACTGTATAATGAGGAGAGCATAATTACAAGGGTTGTCTAATTGCTATTATTACTGATGGGAAACAACTCAGCTACAATTAGGTGTGTGAATGTGTGAATGTGTGAATGTGTGTGTGTGCAGTTGTGTTTGTGTAGTAGATAAACATACCTGTGAGGAAGTGAACCTGGCCAAACTGTCACCTATGAGTTGATGAATGTAGGCGTCTTTGTAAAACCGAACGGTATGATACAGACGAGAGTCTCAGATGCTGATCATCACACTTCACAATATCTACAACAGATTGCTGAAAAACCGTGGTTTTATCATGCATTACCCATCATACAGGCACTAAAGTTCTATCTTAAACAACCTGGTAAAAATATGTACCTTTGTGCACTTTTTGTGCAACACTGTTTTTACGTACTTTACTGCACGTTTCACTGCAGCTTTAAAGAGAAATGCCGGTCACACTTTGTTTCGATAGTCCATTTAGACATTCTACTAACTATAAGTAACTTTGTAACTACATGTCAACTACAAGTCAACTCATTCTTATTAATTCTCAACTACATATCTACTCACTCTGTGAATCCTGGGACACTTTATTGGTTTAATATAAGTACATATTACTGTGCATTAAGTTTCTTCATGGCACACATGGTTCTTCAGCAATGGTTCTGAATTCAAATATCCAGGCACTGTCACTAAAAGTTAATGCTCTATAATGTGTGGAAATATGCCCTACACCAAATCCAACCCTAATATAAAAAAGGCATTTTTTGATGCAACCATGTCATTTCAGCTACATTATACACAGGTTTGAACTGTTTTGTTGTACCCTAGTTACACAAAACTCAAACCAGAGCTTTTCGCATCTCAAATACATCTCTGTACTCTGTGAGCTACCGAACAACCCTACCATGTATGAAAACCCAGAGATAGCTGGACATGTTTGATGCTAACGTTCAAAAGCATCGGTTTTCAAATCATATTAACATTGTTTTGAAGTCATAACATGATTTTCTTCAAGTAATTGTGTGAAAATTACGGTTTATTAATCAAATCATAAATTTGTGAGTTTTACTGCCTCTAGTGTTCTTTCTTTTGGAAACTGCAGTTATATGTTATACGTATTTTGTGTCTTGCTAAAAAATGCACCCAGGTACGTTTATGCCATGAGACCAGGTAGAGTTTAGAAGAATTTGTAACTTAATAAAAAAAACGTGTTGTACATTCATCTGTAGTATAACAGTCACACTTTGATTGGATGAGTAAGCACAGATATATATTATTAATAAAAAATCAGTATTGGCTGATGTGAGGTGCAGGAAAATGTTGTTATTGTGAGCTACAACTATTGAAAATCATTTCCCTTGATTGAAAAAAAAGCTGATGCAGAATAATAATATTAGAAGAAAAAATGATGTTCATATTTATAATTTTATTTTCTCGATGCTGCGCTCCATTACATGCTTTGTTTGTTTTTATGATGACAAAAAGTAATTTAGAATGATTTGTTTACAGTACATGTCAGTGTCAACATGATTGAGGTGGCCAATCAAATCAAAGATGTCAGACTTTAATGTTTTCACTGAAGCCAAGTGTGAATTCCAGCACACTTCATTTTTAACATTAATTATAAGTGTGAGGTAAGTTGCTAAACACTGAATATTTGACATGTTTTCTAGCACTGTAAAAAATAAATGTAATTTTAACTGTTAAATGCTAAGGGAAAAAACTGTTTATAGGTTTACAGTAAATTTCATTCTATATACAGGGAAAAACTGTAAAACACCTAACCGGACATTTCATGTAATTTTACAGTAAAATGCTAATTGTACAGTTTTTAGACATAAATAAAACAAACCAATGTATAATTTACATTTAAAAACTGTAAAATAATATTCCCAGAATTCCCTTCATGACACTCTAAATTTGCTTAAATAATCTTTTTTTTTTTTTTAATAGTTTTTGTTATCAGTCGTGTACATTTGGACTTTATGTTACTTCTTCAGTTGATAAATAAATGTTTATTGCATTATTTACGTGTCATGTGTGTTACCATGATGGTGTTTTGTGTTTGGATGAATGACTTCTTCTGCACCTTCTATATATTAGTATATGCATCTGCTTGTGGCAAAGCTACTTGTGAAGAGTTTTGAGTTTTCATGTGGCTCTCTTTTACCACCAAAATTATGGTTGTTGTCAATATGATATAAGGTACAAAACAGATTTTAATATTAGTGTTTGTGAGCTGTTAACACTCCAAATGCAGCACCTAGTGGCAAAGAATAAATCTGCATTTTCGTTCAGACCAATGCGAAAAAAACTACAAGTGGGCCTGCAATATGCTAATGTTTCATGTTGACATCAACATGATGGCTTGGGATTTTTTTTAAAAGGGACTCGTTTCAATAATTCTAAATTAATTCTTCTCGCACTTAGTGACTGTTAAACTGAATTTCACTAGTTCCCACTTCCTCTGTGTTAAGATAGCTTGTTTGGTGGACTGTCTTGGGGATAGGCAGGAAGCTCGGTGGCCCCCGAGCCCTAGGAGGTTTACCCCTAGGAGGCTAGGGTTAACAGATG
>JAUCMT010000028.1:1051869-1061963 GCA_032357475.1 Enteromius thamalakanensis
TCATAGCCGTCTCTGATAGGCTAAGGGCGGGTGACGAATTACCAATGAAATGGAATTACGTCTCCCACCTTGCCACAATCGGAATGATTTTTGTGTGGTTGATCAATATGTCTATCTTGGCCAAATGTTCAAATATGCTTTTAATGCAATATATTAATTACTTGACATATTTTGCGATTTAAATCTGAAATCGATTTGACAGCCCTAGTTGATGTTATAAAAGACCTGCATATACTTTCATCTACGATTGTGTATTTTGTGTATTGTGAATCTCCCTGTGTCCCTGTGCTCATTTCTCCTGCTCTCTTCCTCTCTTGAGCCTCTCGCCTCTCCAGGTGCTTTCTCTCTGTTGATTGCCTGTGGCCTCTTGTACAGGGAACGTTAAGTCCTGCCATTTCACCCAGATGCATAAATAATAACAGTAATTACTCGCACAGCAATCAAAGCGTCGCTCCAGCGAGCCGGGGTCTGTCTCGGGAACAAATCGATAGACATCTTAAAAGCCACATTGATTGTGTGGCAAAAAAGAGTGCACACACACAAACACACTTTGGGATGGGTGTGAGGGGGGATGGGAGGACAGATCGTGAGTTTAGGAGGGAAAATAGATATGAATGAGTTCGGCTGGTTGAGGAAAACAGGGGGAATTGTGAGTGGTCAACCCTTTATGGCTGTCTTGCCTGTTCCATTATTGACAAGCTCAATACTGAAAACATGTGCGAGCAGGACCAACACAGTCTCACGACCAATTTGTATTTTTTGTAACAAGGTGGTAGATTTGTGGTAATTCGTACTTTTTTTACGGTTTTGTATGATTTGTCTAAACCCCAGTGACAGGTAGGTTTAGGGGCGGGGTTAGGTGTAGGTAATTTGTATGAATTTGCAACTGATAATAAATGTACGATTTAGCAAAAAACGTATGAACTTGTACGAGTGAGGTAGTACGAATTAGACACCTCTAATACATAATCACATAATTAGTTACTTTTTTAAGGAGTAATGCAAAATTGTAAAGCATTGCTTTTTAAAAGTAACTTTCCCCAACACTGTCTGTGACTCTTTAGTGTTACAGAGTAATGTAGTGATTCAATTCAACTGGCATGTGAACTCTTTACTAGTTATAGCATAAAAATAAACATGAATGAAAATCAGAAGGCATCTTGTTTAAAATGTGAAAATACACATCTAGGTTACGAACATAACCCACGTTCCCTGAAAGAGGGAACAGAGGGGTTACATATGAAAACTTGCATGAGAGACCAATCACCTTTGAGCTTCAAATAAAAGGCCAATAAACATTGGCATGCACAGATTGCATTCAAATGCACCTCATGACTATGTGAGTATAAGAGGGCACAAATGCAGTGGACCTGCAGGATTTCGCTAAGGAGCCGAGCCGGCGTCAGTTTGACCCCAGGGTCATGGCAAGGAGCTGTAACGTCTCCTTTCCCTCCTTCAGGGATCATCAAATTCAAACTAAATTTGAAATGCAATACCGGGAATTCTGGGAATGTAAGTTTACAGCTTTTCCCTGTAAATTTTGTAAACCGTTAACCATTTACTGTAGGTTTTACTGTAGCATTTACACAGTTTTTTACCATTACTTGTAATCTGGATTTCATAACCAGAACCAATAAATTTAGTACTTGCGATTAGATTAAATTACATTTTAAAATGTTCACAATCAGATACAAGCTACAGTTAGCTTAATTGTTATGGATAACAAAATTACATATTATTTACACAATAACATTAATTTATTCATAATTTATTGATTCTCCCTTATTCCTCTAAAATGTACATGTATGCTGGTGTGGAATTTGGAATTAGTAACAGATTACAATTTGTAAGTAAACTGTGTTTAAAACATTGCTTCCCTAGTGACAATTGACATATATTTCATAACTAATATTGCACTCCTCGAACCAGAAAGAACTGATATATGTATAATATAAGTGATTTATAGTATATAATTCCAAAAAATAAAGTAAACTTGACTTGTTTTAATTTTGTGGATGGAAAAAGGAGCTCAGGGCAGATCAGTGGGTTTTTAGAATCACAAAGATTTCCGTTCAGCCATGTGTGTCCAACTGCTGCCTGGTAGCGTTTACATCACCACGGTCCTTCACTCCGGCCTCTGTCTGGGTCTCAGAGGTCATGCAGGAGGAAATCCATTAACTGTAAGCATAAGACCCCACTTGTTACCTTGTGTCAGAGGTCATGACACACCATCATAGATAGAGCCATCCGTTCTGGTTAATCCCTGTGACCTCTCCAAAGACAGTAGGGTTCCTTAGGCAGATTACGCAGGGTCAGGGACCTCGAGAGCGGGATGATACGCCTGCTTCCATGCTGCTTTCCCTACAGTAGCCAAAGCTCCAGGCCTAGATGGAGATCTAGGAGCTAAGCCTCTAGTCTACTCTCCTCGGCCAAAGTCGCAGCATCTGGGAAATGTGGAGGGGTGTATGGGGTGGGAAATTGATCCTGGGCTGATTAGTATGCAGACCCATCACCTTGCCTCCTCCCCATCTCTTCCTCTGCCTCCTCCTCGTCCTCTTCTCTTGCTCCTCTCCCATCAGTCAGAAGCAGACTGAGAGAGTGTTGTGGACAACTGCCCGGACGCCTCATACATATTAAATCCTAGCTATTATTTATATCATGTCTTTCTCTCGCTCTCTCTCTCTCTCTTCTTAACCCTCTTCTTAACACTTACCAACAACCTTTTCTCACTTCTTCTATTTCTCATTCTTCTTTCAGCTTCTCTCTGGTTCTTTGCGGATCTTTTCTACTGATGTCTGGTTTTTAAACCAGTCGTTCTTTTGGGGTTTTATTATGGCTGTCAGAAGGTAATAAAGAAATACAGAATAATAAGAATTATAAAATTAATAATACAATTTATTAATTAAAAAATAAAGGGAAAATTGTGGAATATTATTTATGTTAATGTTATTACTTTTTTAAATCTATTTTAATATAATTTAAAAAGTAATTTATTCCTGTAATGGCAACACATTATTTGTAAGTATTTGTAACATTGTAAAGGCTAGTTTCACTAAACAGGGCAAATTAGCTATTTTGTTATTCCAAAATTTACTGACAACACACTAATTAAAAACTCCTTTTCAGTGATAAATTGTCACTGCTTGTCTTCAGTAAATCCTGACAGTACTATTTAAATGCAAAAAGATGGTTTGCACTTGCACAAGCTATTAGTAAATCTGACCCAAAGTATTTTATAATTCCTTTTGATCAATTTAATAAAACCTTGCAGAAGTATTAATAACAAAATACTTTTTCAACATGGTAGTGTATAGTATATGTACTGCATCTTGCACCATGAGCGCTACTGTGTCACAGTTAGACTTAATTGTCTTGAGACGCATGTGTTTTATTCCATTTCACTGCGTCCAGCTGATTTCGAATGCAAGAAGGTGTCCTTTGTGAATGGCCTCTGACACACGCTACTACAGGACACCACACTTACTGAGAGCAGCAGCACAGAATAAGTAAAGAGCCATTCACAGAGAACGTGTTCTTGTGTTCAAAAACAGCAAGACAGAGCGTAACATTGCAGATGTCTCGAGACACGCTTTTCAAAGTTTCACTGTTTTAACTTGACACAGCCTCTTAAAAGACACAAGACACAGTGGAATAAATATATGCTAGACATTTTATTGTGTATTTTGGGAAAATAAAAAAGTCCATAGAAAGAAAAAGTATACTGTTTACATTGGAACACTTTTTCGGATAATTCCTGGTTGCAATTTTTTTTTTTAAATAAATAAATATAATAAAAATAATTTTAAATTCAAATGTAAATTATATATATATATATATTTATAAAAAATAAAAATAAATACATAAAAAACTTTAAAGAAAAAATCCATGTTAAATTAAAGATCATTTTGGAACTAGTTATGCATGCATTGACTTAAATAATTGAATTGTTAGAATCAACCGATTCATTGCAGTACATCAGACATAAAATGCTGTTCTAGACCCAATAGTCTTTTCACACTTGCATTTATTCCAATAACAAATCGAGTGTCCTCCAGTGGATCCTTTTAATTGATATTTCCCAAAAGCTCTCACATGCATCTTTGGTGTCTTCTTGAGTCCAAACATCTGGGATCCCATCAGTGCTACTCCGACAAGTTAAACAACCCTCTCCAAAGCATTGTAGATCAGATTAAGTTCTCCAAATCAGACCACCTGTCTGCTGGATTTACCTCCACCTTTACCTCTCAATTAGCCGACACAGGCTTAAAACCCCAGACTCTTCACAATTCATCCCTCAACTGATCCCCAATTACACAGCCCCGCTCTTTACTCCTCCATCTATCCCTCTCCTTTCTTCTCTTCCTTCTGTTTGCATGCAACCTGCCTTGCACACACACATTAGTGTCCTTGACGGCCAGCGGAAAATCCTTTAAAATCCCTCCGTAAATGGATCTAATCCCATAATAAATGGCTTTGTCCCACAGACAAGGGTGTGAGGGAGAAACCAACCTTTTATCAAGATACTGTAGAATGAAATCTGACCCACACAGATTACTTTTTTATAGATCCAGGAGTGGCAGAAATGCAAATATTTTTTTTTTTTTGGCTCTTATCTGTTAAGCAAAGTAGTAGGGGTATTTATATAAAAACATGAGTGTATCTTTCTTCTATTCGTATGATGTGGCAAACTTGTGCTAATTCGTACAAATTCATACAACCTCACTAAACCCCAGTGACGGGTAGGTTTAGGGACGGGGTTAGGTGTACAGTAGGTCATTCGTTCAAACTCAAACAAATTGGCAACTCGTAAAATATGTGCGATTTAGCAAGTATCGCATGAATTTGTACGAGTAAGGTTAAAATATAAAAAATAAGTTTGTACATAAATTTTAAGATTGAAAGTGAAAATATTGCAATATAAAATATATATTTAAAGTATATTTAAAAACTTGAAAGGTGGAATTAATCACAAATAATTTTAGAGGAATGTGTGATTAATTAATTGGGTTTTTTTTATTAATTGACAGCACTACTTAAAATAGGTTCATGCAAATAAAAACAAGGTATTTCTTTTTTATATATATTTTATATAACAAGATATTTTAAGGTTGGCCTAAAACTCCATTGCAACATTTTTAAATAAATAAAAAAGAAATTCTGTCTCTTAAAGCCATAAAAATCTTTATTCTTAGTTCTTATCCAGTAAGTCATAAACAACTGGGAAAGTCATTTAATTGTTACATCTATGGTCGGTTTGTTTTATGAAGCTCACCTGTTTTGGGTTTCTTATTTATTTTGTAAAATGCAGCAGGTAGAATATTCAGTGTAGGTCATGGAATGCTATAATTAATGTTTTATGTGTAGCATTGCTTTTATCTCTCTCTGATGCTCTCTGATGCTTCCCTCAGTGTAAGGGTTTAGGTGTGTGTGTGTGTGTACATTTACACATTACAAATGTAGCAGTATAGACAAGCTTGTGTTTTTCAAGGACTCTCATTGGCTGTTAGCCAAGATGTTGTGATCTATGTCATGTTTCTTATATGAATGTTATTCGAAATTGATCTGTGTGCTTGTGCATTTATTTGTGTATCTCCATGCTCAGGTTGAGTTGACTGGCAGTAGCGTGTTCGATTACATCCACCCTGCGGATCATGTTGAGATGGCAGAGCGTCTTGGCATTAGGCCACACCTCCGGGCAGAAGCAGGCTGTCAAACATCCCATGAGAGTGCTTCAAGCTCTGCCTCCACATCCTCACTGGCCGGCACTCCAGAGCCAGGTAAGCTGCCTTTAGAGGTCTTGTATGTCCTGTGTCTGCTTTCACATAAATAGTTAAAATAGATGCACAAAAATGATACTATAATTTCAGTACTCAAAACCTCAAACTACTGTAAGCTGCTGGATAACTTTTTGTCATCAAAAAGATGCATGCATTAAAACGAACACCCACATATTTGGTGTTGGCACACTGATGCCTTTTAGATCTTGTGCTGATACAGGGCAGAACACCAGCCGCTCTGCAGGAAAGTGCTGTTTCTCATTTTCAAGAGGCTATTTGCATAGAAGGCTTGAAGCGCAGCAGTAAAACCCGCTTGTTTCATCCTAAGGGTCAGAGAGGAGGCTGGAAAATGATCATGAAAAACTAAAATATGACTGCTTTTTGTGAAAAAAAAAGGTGGGCCTCAGGTAAAAAATAAAATGATACAGAAAATGTCCTTTATTCCTCCACATTGGTTGTTCTGAGCTGTCCCAACCCAAATATGAAAGGACGTGACATGTGGCCAAACATGGTGACCAATACTCTGAATTTGGGCTCTACATTTTCCCCATCCCCAAGTGAAAACGCACACACCGCAAATGCACACCACTGGTCAGTGATTCAAGGGTCAGTGATTCAAGGGTGGGGGGTGGAAAGAGCACTGGTTATTCACTCCCCCCTAGAGGGCCACTGTCCTGCAAAGTTTAACTGCAAAACTAATTAAACACACCTGAATGAGACATTTTTCTAAGTTAAAATTTGCAGGACATTGGCTCTACAGGAGGATTGTACACTCCAGGTCTAGCTGTTCATTTTTGTTGTTATATCTGTGAAATATTGTTTGAAGTATTGATATCTTTATGATGTATGTGTGTTTTTTCCTGTAGCACCATCTAGTCCCTGTTCTCCAGTCAGTGAATTATCTGAACGTGGATTCTTCATCAGGATGAAATCCACCCTCACCAAGCGTGGCCTCCACGTTAAATCCTCGGGCTATAAAGTAAGTCCTTTCTTGGAGATGTACCATCTTGTCTGTTAAATTGTAGCATGAATTTTAAGGACTATCTTCTGTAGTCTTAAGGGATGTGCATACAAAGAACTGTTCAGGGTGAAAGGTCTGTACGACGAATGTTTTTTCTTTTTTAGAAATATAAGGTAATTGCGACTTTCTATCCCAAAAAGATGACTTGCTTCTTGTAATTGCAAGTTTACGAATTCTGAATTGTGTGATAAAAGTAAATTCGCAGAAATGAAGTTGAATTTTGAATCAATTGCAGAGAGGCTTTTTCTTTAGTTTACATTTTACAATTCTGACTTTTTTTAGATTCAGATTTTTTTTTTTAGGTAGAGGTGTATTAATGTCTTTTTTATTGAATAATACTTGCCAACCATTTAGTAGGGGGTTCATGGAACATGGTTGGGAACTGCTGGACTAGCACATTAACGTTTACCCATTTGATGATTGAATGATTTCAAAACTAAACTGCTTATTTAATTTCAGGTGATTCATGTGACAGGTCGGATTCGGAGTAGGCCAGCCCTGGTGCCAGGCTCCTCCCGCCCCTTGCATCGACCAATGGGATTGGTTGCTCTGGCTCACACTCTTCCACCCTCCACACTCAATGAGGTGCGCATGGAAAGTCAAATGTTTGTCTTCCGAGTCAACATGGACCTGCAGGTCACCTACTGTGAGAACAGGTAAACTCCCAGCATACTTCGGTTTCAGTTACAATATATTCTGCTACCTTTGCCATTATGTTTGCCCGTAATTGGTGTAAATTATGATGCATACAAAATATGTGGAATAGAATTACACTACGTGGCTGAAATAATGATAGAAAATTTTGATCAAAATTGACAAACAAACTAATTTGATGTTAATACAGCAAACCGGCCAAATTAAATGCCAGTGTTACAGACAGTGCCACTCTTATATGTGTACTTGCATGGATTTTGTAGGATTTCAGAGTATATGGACCTTAGCCCAGCTGAGGTAGTTGGACGTACCTGCTACCATTTCATCCATGCAGAAGACCTGGACACCATCAGGCAGAGCCATGAAGACTGTAAGCCTGCCAAGATTTGTGATCTATATCTCACCCCATTTCTAAAAAAAGTTTATTACATCCCTGATAGCACACATGCATAAATGACGTCTGTTTGTCATCTGCATTTACATATGCAAAACATATTTTTATAGTGTTTCCTCATCAGCAATATGTCTACAGGACGTTTCCTTTTAGATCTCAAATAGACATATATTAGATGTCTTTAAGAAGTTTATTATTTAAAATGTATGTAAAACTGACATCTGAAAGACATTTGTAGACAACAGATGCTTTCCAGGTCACAAGATCTTTAACAGACTTCTTGTAGACATACATGTGCTCTCTCTCAATGTTGTATTTTATGTGTTTCGTGTCATGAACATAACCACACTATTGGATTTTATTTTGTCATAACGACCAATAAACTATTAGCTTTTACATAGACATAGGAAATATGAAAAGCTTTAGTAAGGGTGGCTGCAAGGTGAATAATTAAAGTAATGGAAAAGAGAAGTGAACCTTTTTTTTAGCTCACGATTAAAGAATTGCTGTATCTGTTTTGACAGTTTAAGAGCCTGAAGCTGCTGTTTACATTATACATTTTGACAACAGCGCCCCCTAGCCATATAAACGAATTGTGAAATTCTTCTCCACATCCAGGTTATAAAATGTATCTTTTTTAGCAAACTCATGTGGTTTTTGCATTTTAAAATCTAAATATGATTGTATATCTTTTAATCATTCTCTTAGTGCTGCGGAAAGGGCAAGTTGTTACTGGGTATTATCGCTGGTTGCAGAAGAGAGGAGGGTATCTGTGGATTCAGTCCTGTGCCACTGTGTCCATTAACCACAAAGCACCCCATGAGCGTAATGTCATCTGGGTCAACTATGTGCTCAGGTCAGTTTCTTAGTGACCTTGTGTGTTTGTGTTTTTGAGTGTTGTGCTACAGTAAAAAAATTTTAATGTGCTGAGAGTTTTCCAGAGAGGGCATCGTAAGCGCTCTTCCTCTCCATCTGTCTACAGTAATCTTCATCACACAAGCGCACATGTTCAAAGAAGTCAGACAAAAACAAGAAAAAAATTGGCTGAATTTCAGTGATAATTGGACTGGTGATATATAATTACACCAAATGGATGTCAACATTTTCTGGCTGAATGGTGTTTTAGTTAATTAGCTTTGTAATTACTATAGCTAATTAACTTCTATAGCACCCTGCTGGAGCCATATTCATGTTCAGAAGGGCTTTTCTAGTGTGTGTGTGTGGGAGGGGTTATTTGCAAGTGGTATCACAAGCGAGTACATCACTTACCATGCGGTTAATCTCTATGAGGAGGAAACTCTGAAGCTGTGTTCCAAAATCTAGTGAACTGTGTTGCTGCCTACTGGTAAGGTACCTTGCTTGACTAATTTGGAACATTCTACATTGTCAGCAAAGGCAATTTTTTGCCACCAAAACAGAGAAATTATATTTTACAGTCCTAATACAAAATAGTTTTTCTTCTTTAGCACACTTTGCTAAGCAAGTGTCGCAATACTCTGATAAGTATAAAATACATTGTATACACAAGTTTTGTGTCAAATAATTCACTTTTTTTGCTACTAACTAGAGCTTCTTTTTTTTCTTGATTTTTCTTCTAATTTTAACTACTACATTTTAACAAGTAGATTTTATAACTTTCGATCTGTCTGCAATTATACACCAGTCTTAGACTACCTTGTAAAATGTCAATTAAAAACAATGACAGCTGATCAATGTGCTGTTCCTTGTTATTTCTTTCCCCCATCACGCCATGATGAAATGGGTTGTCCAATGAGATTTGAGCTTAGATCACATGCCTGGAGCAGCTGCTGTTGCACAAAAGGCCAGTGGTGGCGTTGTTTCGAAAATGAAAATGAACTTTCTGTCATTAATTACTCACCCTCATGTTTTTCCAAACCCATGAGAACTTTATTTATCTTCAGAACACAAATTAAGATATTTTGGTAACACTTTCAGAATAGGGGTCCAAAATAATGCATTAGTAATCATTAATTAATGGTTAATTTGTTCACAATTAAGCATTAGTTGAGCAAAAACAAACTACTAATTAATGATTAACCTAACATTTTAATCTTTAATTACTAGTGTGTTTTGCTCGACTAATGCTTGAGCAAAAAAGCATTTTGCTCGAGCATTAGTTAAGCAAAAAAACACTAGTAATTAATGATTAATTTTGTAACATTCTGCCCCTGTCTGTCCTGTCTCCCCCGTGTTTTCATGTATTTGGTTTAGTCCAGTCCTGTTTTGG
>JAUCMT010000028.1:1066260-1086478 GCA_032357475.1 Enteromius thamalakanensis
AATAAAGTGTGTCGTCATCTAGCCTTTCGCAGCCGATTTTGAGCAACTGCAGCGCCTGACCTGTGCGACTGCTCTCGCGGTACTTTGAAGGCACATGTGTTAGAAAGGCGGCTGCAGCGCCAAACAAAGTCGGACAAATGATCTTACCAGAATGCATTGTTTAGTAAGGCGGAAGCCGAATTCTTCCAGCACCGCATTAAGTCGAACATACCTTGTTTGATCTTATTCATACATAGCAGACCTGCTCAAAACAAGGATTGTCTGCACATTAGTAATGATAGTGTTTTATTAGTGAATGTATCTGATTTTTCACCAAAATGTTAGCCCCGCTGTAAGCAGGGCATCAAAAAATTATATTATACTCATGGTGTTCCTCCCCACGGAAATCATTAGTAAAAGGCGAAAGATTTATACGATATGAGGTGAAACATGAGTGTACTGACTTCAACTAACTCCGGGTTCAGTATGAGAGCAGAGGAGACACAAACAACAACGACGGTAACCAAGTAGCGACCTTCATAAACAATACCAACTAGACCAATACAATATAATATACGACTAAATCTACCATAATCATGTTACATGTTACAACCAACAATATGGCCTTTTTCCACTTAGTTTTCACATCAATGTGGTTCTATTGTGTAAACACAACTTGTAATATATGGAAACGTGCAATATAATTGAAGACAACTTGACAAATGGTGTAACAGGTTTTATTTTGAATTTCATAGAACAGCATGTTGTGTGTCATAATACAAAATTATAAAAAATATATATTTTAACTTAGCATTATACACAGTGATACATATTACTCACTTTTATGATAAGTAGCTGCCTGTCCGAAAAGTAGCTAAATGTTGCCAGATGATGTCACGCTCTAATTTGCATATAAGTGATGTCATCACGTAGTATCTGACAAGCATAAGCCTGTCAAGTCTCTACTCTCTGAGTTGCTGTATTATATTACATTAAAACATTACATCCAGATGCACAATAAATAGTTTTTATTTTATTTCATTTTTGTTTGTTTTATTGAAGAACATGTAAACAACATTTTTACAAAAAACAGGCATCAAAAACAGAAGCTCCAAAGATGTTTCAAGGACAAATAATAAATAGGTTCTTATTATCATATTATTTTGCACGATGACGTCATTGCGTAATCACAACGTAAAACTACATCTTTATGTAGTATACACAAAATAATGTTTTCTCAAATTGACTGGTCATCTCAGCAAAAAAGATTTGTATTAAAAATATAGTCAACTAGTTCTTTTGAACTGCTCTTTTAAAGGAACGGATCGCAAAAATCCGGAAAAATTCTTCAAACACGTAGGACTGCGTTTACAGTAATAAATATATAGCTTTAGATTGTTGTAGCTTGAGTTTTTTTACTTGAACACAGCAGACCCAGTTGAATGGTCATTTACTTGCTCTATCTATCGAAAACACGAATCTCAAAGACGGTTATGTCTTTGAGTCTCACGACACAGTCTCACGAGCAATTCGTACATATTCGTACGAGGTGCCAAATTTGTGCCAATTCGTACTAATTGGTACGACCTTACTCTTACGATTTCGAACGATTTGAACCACGGTAAAGGGTAGGTTTAGGGGCGGGGTTGTGTTTAGGTCATTCGTACAAATTCATACGAATTGCCATCTCGTAAAATATGTACAATTTAGAATAAATCATATGAATTCGTACGAGTGAGGTTGTACAAATTTGTACTAATTAGCCACCTCGTAAAATATGTACGAATTGCCGTGAGATCAGGTTGAGCCTCCTGATTTTTTAAATAAATATGTTAAATTGTTTTCAGAGGATGAGCAAATCTTCTACGGGTTTGGAACAACATGGGGGTAAGTGATTAATGACAACATTTTTATTGTGAGGTGAAGTAACCTTTTAAAGTGGCAGCAGTCTATTGTTCCTGTTGTCTGTCATTCGTGTTAACCATACAACAGAAGACAAAAAATCTCTCTGCCTTTGGCAACCCATAGTGTTTGTGTCTGTGTTGTCTTTCAAGACTGGTTTTTTCCCCAATATACTCAGAGAGTAGACAGCAAGACGATCAAGGGGTTATGCATACGTTTGAGATAAAAATTAAATCGAGCTAAAATCCTGCAACATCGCATAGAACACCTTTAATAAGAAAAAATATATATTTTAATTTACACCATGAAGAATATGTAGTGTTTTTATACATGTAATTACTTTATAAGAATATATGCTGCATTTCTTATTTATTCAACTGAAATAATTACTCATATCATGATGAAAGGTTTTGGTCATATAGCCCACCCCCAATTTTTGCAGTTTGCAAAATACGATAAACATGCACATTCTGGTCACTCTTTTTAAAATGAAGAAGGAATGCAGTTCAGTTAAAAATATGTGACTCAAAAGAAACATTCATTCACAAATTGTATCTACATCACTACTTCTGTGCCAAATAGGTGTATTTTAAGCAATGCAGGGGATTAGAATGATGACAATAACCCTGATTCTCAAGTTATACTATAATATATGATTTTGAAGCCATGGGAGCTTCTGTTCTCATTCCCTGTAAAGGCATTAAAAGGTTCAAACAACGCATTGTTTAAAATGTCTTCTTTCATGAGTTCACGCTTCCTCATCATAACGAATAATAATGATAGAATGTTTGGCGTTCTGCCTGAACTAGTATGAACCCTAGCCAGGACAGAGCTCGGCGTCCGGCTCGAACCCCGCGTGCCCCCCTTTAAGGATGCGAATGGCGGAGAAGGGGAGGAGGAGGGATGCTTAGAACGAGAAATGGAATGGAGGAAATGAGCTTATTTATATGTGAATGTTTGGACTGGATTGGCTAATGAGAGGTAATGAGAGTGATTTGTAATGCGGCGCTGGCTGTGTATGATTATTCGTTCACTCTCCTCCCGAAATTAGTTTAGCAACATGGTGTACAGGTTTGCAGTGACGTGGGTAAATGATGGCAGAATTCATTTTTGACAGAGTGATCCTTTTAAGAATGGCCTAAAGAATACAATGGCAAAAAAGTACACCAGTTGCATGCTCGGAAACTTTAAAACATTTGAAGTCTCTGTCTTGAATGGCGTGAAGGGGATTGCTTTTGGATTTGAAAAGTGAACATTCAAAAGGGATTAACAATTGGCTATTATCTTGTGTAAATTTTGTAATCCACACCGGTCCATGTTAACAAGTTCAAAAGAAGAGGAAAAGAAAGGAAAGATGAAAGAACATGGATCGGATTGATGTGATAAGCTGCTTTAACAACAGCTCCCTCCGGGAGCACATGTAAGCTACCCAACTCTGTCAACTCTTCCGCTCTGCTCATAATAAAGCCTTTTGATTGGCGTTCATCATAATCCGTGTACAGATTCATAACTCTGGCTCTGTGTCTTTGAAGCAGAGTCGGTGAGCGGCCCGCTGTCAGAGTAATAGGCCGGAGGGTCGAGACAAAGGCAGACGTTGTGATTGAAACGCGGAGCGTGCTGGTGTTAGCGATGGTGTTGTGTTGTTTCAAGAAACCCCAGGGAGGGGCTCTGACATTGAAGACGGGTTAAAACCTGTTTTACATTCAAGTGGCAGGCCTCAGTTCATTAGTGTGAGGATCATTCCCTCTTGACGACTAAAGGAATTGCATACTAAAGAAGCTGAGTTGTTGGGGAGAAAAGGCGAATGGCCGGACTGTGTGCGTGCGCATACGATAACTCGACTGTGACCCAAAGTTTCTCCTCTAAAATATCCTCCACGGCCATCTCTTAAGAGCAGTTAAACATACATCTAAAGAGGAATCAGTTCCTTTATGGGTCATTTTGGCAATACAAATGCCAGTTTGAGTGATCTTGTGCTGCACATTCACATATTGCAACAATAAAAGATTAAGTTTGGTTTAGCGTACTGGTTCTGCGTGATGGAAATGCCGCTCTGTGCGATTATGAACTCAATCCATGTAACGCAGGTGTGTCTGGCTTGCGGGGATGTGTGTTTGGGGCGCTGTGCCCTTTAGCTGTGTGGCGGCCCCTGTAGACGCCCTGAATTTGAAGCAGAGCTGCGTGCGCTAAGGGAGAGACAGACAGACCGCGGGCCTGCTGCACTGAGACACGCCCGGAATCAGTAACTAAAGAACTGCACCAAAACACCACAGAACTAGGAGGAGTTGGAGAATAGGCAAGAACAGAAGTCTGAAAGGTTCTCGATTGTCTACTTAGCTCTGAGTGGCTCTTGAGGAGTAAATAACTGCAAGCACCTGTAGCATACAGGTGTATTTATTTGTTGTATTACAGTAGCTGAGCCATTTTCTAGGAAGCTTTTCAGGTAAAGGTGCAAACATTTATTGTTGCATGTCAAAATTTTGTAGACGAAATCTAGTCATTTCTTTTTTAATTAGGCACAAGGGTGCGCTTTTAATTTTTCACGCAAATTCTGAAGGCTTTCCCATGGAAGGGTGCGCTGTTTGAAAGTGACTTTTGAGTACAATAACAGTTTACAATGGATGTTTGTGAAATGTCGCTAATAGTGACTTTCACAACAAATGAACTATTTCATAGTTCTTAAAACTGTTGGCGGAAGTAGTTATAGGAACTACAGTAGATTAGGAGGAACTAAATTAGCTTCTAATACAGAGGTTCTAAAACAGTTCTATAACATTTACCTGTGACATACTCTAAGTGTATGCTGAATCCAGAATCTGTCCAGGAATTTCTTTAAAACTTTTAGAACCGCTGACCACTTTGTCATTACGAAAACTAATAATAAAAATGTTTATTTTTTAATGAACAAAAATGCTCCTAGCTTTTTTCTAAATTAACGAAAACGAAAATGTAAACAAAATAGAATTATTTTGCCATTACACACAAAACTTAACTATTTTATTAGATGAAACAGTATAAGCTGTTTTAGTAGAAGGGCCACGAACAGAAAATAGAGCTGACTTACGGCATTTTTATACATTTTTTATTGTATTATTTTTATATTAATATCTTGTGTCTTGCTGTTTTTTGAACAATAAAAATTTGCAAAAAGTGCATTGTAATGCAAGCATTACTGAACATGTACCGAGTAAAATATTACTGAAACTTGATTAGTAATGCCTTACACTACTGTGTTACAAAAAAAAGTAATATATTACTGTAATGTATTACTTTTGTAATGCATTACTCCCAACACTGGTCATGAGACTGTTTTGGAAATTTCCTGCCCCTTTGTAACTCTCTACAACTTACAGTGATCCTCATGAGAACTACAACAATGAACACTGCTTTGTGAAACTTAAAAAACCTTTGTGAATTATTTGTTTTGAATGAGTGATTCAGATTACGGAGCCACTTAAGAAACATGGGAGGAAAAAATTCAGGGTGGAAAGAAAATGTTTTTGTTCAAAACTTTTGCATTCCCCAGAAAAAATTTAATTCTCTCACAAACTTTTTGACGACAAAACCGTGCCTTGAACTAAGCACTGACCGTATTTCTTTTTACTTCAGTTTAAGTTTAAAATTAAAACTCGTAGGAACTGCTCCATTATGAATGTAAGGAGCTGTCTAATCCACTGTACGTGTAAAGTAAACAGGAAGTGTTTATCTGAGCTCAACTGGTTATGCCAGAGAACGCAAAAGTTTTGCGAGGGAACACAAATATCTTTGTGAGAGAACGCATTAGTATTTTTCCTCCTACCCCAAATTTTTTCCACTCATCCATAATTTTCCCAATACCATATAACTTAAGGGACTTGGTACAGATTTGATTTTTAATCATTTGGATTAAACAGACAACTCTTTCAACAAATCAATGCAATTGATTAAACTGTGTTTTTCTACATGATTTAGTGTTTTGAGTTGCTATTCCAATACTATGATGTTGCACCACATCAGAGTAGATTACCATTAAAAGTGTTGTATGTAGAATTGTCTTGTGGTTAAATTAGGTATTGCAGAAACTCAGCATTTTTTAACCCAGCCTGTCTTTCTCAAGCTTGACGTTTTCTTAAAAATCTGCAAACATAGCCTTTTTATGTTTTAGCAGAGTCAAACACTTACATAAAGCACATTTAAGGACTTTTCACACAGTAAAATTGATTATGTAGTAATACTAATGATGATTAGTATGGTCTTCATGAGAGCGTATACAATTTAGATGACTCACAAAAATAAAAGAATAAATGTTAATATGCCAGACATTTTAAATTGACAACAAACCAAACTATGCGCACTGTCTTAATTTAATTTCAAAAACCTAATTAATTTTTTATTTTTACCTTTATCATCATCTGCCAACAAAATACAGTAATGTTTATTTCCCAAAAGTTGTAATCCAGAATTCTTTGTGATTCTCACTCCTACTTATGTATACATAAATTTGTTTGTTTATGGCAGATTACCAGAGACAATAAAGACTGCTCTGCTTGAACAAAAAAGAACAGAAAAAAGCATGTGTACCTTTCATAGTAAAGCTGAACTGTAATTGAATTACTTTATATGCAGTATACGAAAACACAGTTTCAAAAGTAGCTTCAGCCACAGTCAGCTTGTTAACCTCTAAAAGCCACTAACATGACATTTCCACCTTAAGCGGCAGCGTTGAATTCACGCCACCTTAAACATCAAACCTGTCCTTCTCAGAAATTGTGGGAGACAAATGTGCTTGCATAGTCCCCATTTATGTACATATTCATAGACTCATTATGTACTGTAAATAGCACTGAAGGTCATGCATAAACAAATAGTCTGTAACCTCTGATAAACACTCACAATCAACATACAATAAATGTCATTGGTTTTAAAAAGAGTACATTTATAGAATGTTCACATTCGTTGCATTTCACATTAACATAAATATAGATTAAAAAAAGTTACTCAGTGGAAAAACAGCATAAAAGAGGTGGAAGTATGAACATCAGCCAATCAGGCTTCAGGTTCAAAAGTCATACAGCAAAGATAATCATCTACCTCTTCAAGACTCAAGAAGAAACCAAACGAAAACCTGACAAAATTCTAAATGTGTTCTAGAATGTACAAAACACAAACAGCGAAGATTCTTAAATGCATTTATATGCCGACAGATAAGTGCCATAATTTCTCTGAGGATTCATACATGGTCTTTGATGACAACAACAACCACTGTAACAAGAAATCAACAACAAAAAATCTTTTGGATGACAATAATTAAAATATATAATCAAATAAATAAGCAGCCCTTTGAAGATGTACAAACAGAAGTGGAACGACTAATGAAAGAACCGCCGCACACGTTCCAGAGTCCCCGGCGCTATTAACAAACCTCGCACGCATACAGATCAACACGTCTGTCTGTTTATTGTGAATCCCTCCCTCCAGAGACGCCACCTGCCCTTGATATCTGACACTACTTGCACTCACGTTTTGTTTTGAACTTTTTACTATTTAACAACTTTTTGTCTCTACGATTTCAGTTGTAATTAATTAACCCCTAATAGTCATAGAAACCTTTAGCATTCTATGTCTATGGCGCAAATATTGCACTATAATAACATTAAAACACATCATTTTTAAATATAACCACAACGTTATTCAAACGTTTTCTATTTTTTTAGTAATTTTATATCGTTGATTCATCTGTCGAAACCATGTGGGATTTTTTGTTAGAATGCGTAACAAAGTTAGCAAGCACTTCTTTCACTTGTGTTATATATATGTGTCATGTTTACATTTTTACCCAATTATATTTCAAATGTGTGTATTTTAGTGTTTATATTGTATCTTGCACCAAAGTAGTGTTGTTATTGATAACCTACACCAAGTCATTTCAGTAATTTAAATAAGGCCGAAATAAAAATATATATATTTTAAATCCATTAAAAAAATTATATATATATATATATATATATACATACAAAATTAGCATCTAACTGAAATAAATTTAAGTACAAAATTACTAAAACTAAAAATCAATTGAAAATGAGTTAAAGCTAAATAAAAATATATAATAATAAAAAAAACTATAAAATGACAAAACACATAGCGTAATTAAAATTACACACACATATATATGTATAGGCTATATATATATAAAGCTCATTAAAAATATTGTAATAGCATATAAATAACACTAAAACAACACAGCCTCTTAGATTTCAACTGTAAAAGCATTACTGTAAATGCTAATTGTTTTTACAAACTGAAGTGTAAAATGTGACCCTGGACCACAAAATTAGGTCATACGTTTATAATGTATGCTTTGTTAAGATAGGACAATATTTAGACAAAATACACCTATTTTAATATCTCGGATCTGAGTGTGCGAAAAACTCAAAATATTGAAAGTTACCTTTTCCAAATTAAGTCAATGCATATTACTAATCAATACACACACACACACATATGTATATACATACGAACATAATTTTTACTTAATAAAAGAAATAAAAGAAAAATCTTTGACAAGTACAACGTATTGTTGGTTATTGCTACAAACATACCTGTGCTGCTTATAACAGGTTTTTTGATCCAGGATCACAAAAGGTAATTTCACTTTTTACCTTGTTTTGAACCTGAATTATACTTTTAGAACCACTAATCATTTATTCAAAATAACATACATGAAAAATGAGCAATTGACAACAATTTAATCTGTAAAGGACATTTTGGATGACACGGTTGAATTATTCCTTCTTGTAACAAGATTTGTGTACTTGCTTTGAACAGGGGAAAAAACAGCATTTAAACTAGATTTGATCTACAGTAGATGTAGAGTTGACTGATTGTAAATGTGCAGCATGCACTGATTCATTAACAAGTAAACAAAGACGCACTCCAGTGGAGTGAATGACTGTATGAGCACATGTGTGGTCCACACACATGCCTGACACAAATATCAAAACATTTACACACATAAGACAGCAGACAAAAACTGCATGCTGTAGAAAAAAGGTGCCAGCAATATCTATACTTTGGATTAATGCATAACAAAAGAAAAGATATGCTGACATCTCGTTGAGAGAAAGCCATGAGGCCGAAGATGACGTCTAGACGTTTCTATTTAAAAAAATCACTCCTTGCAGATTTGATAAGACTGCGACCGCTAGAGCAGGAAATCCGAAATGAATTGAGAGACGCGAGATACTCATTTTAAAATACATTTCAAGCTGAACTAGGCCTTTATGAGACTAATGCATTAACTAATATTAGAAAATCAAACTTTATTGTAAAGTGAGTAACCAAAGAAAAATTTTTTATTTCGGAATAAACGTCACTATATAAAATAGTGAACATGTCCATTTATAACAGTTCAACAACTAAGATGCTTAACTAGTTGCCTGAAAGTGCTAGTTTAGAAATAAACTTTCATGTTCCAGTACACACACCCCACTTCCAACAAAAACATGAAGGAAAAATATGTATTTATGCACTGCCTCTTTGTACGCAGTGAGACAGCTGATGTTGAGGAATATTACAAACACAAAAACTCACGCAACCCAATAAATCAAGCACTAGAGTACTGCACAATTATGTTGATCGAAGCCCCAACTCCACAAACCAGTTTCGCCTGTCCTCTTAAAGCAGTTTAAACAGCTTGTGAATACAGAAATCTGGCTGTGGGTCAGTGTAGAAGGCCATTTGAAATGGGTGTCTTCCTCTTGTCTCACTTGTCTTGGCCTTTTACTTCAGCGCTGCGTCTCTCGCGTCTTGCCCTGCATTCGGCACACTCTCCGCCTTCATCTCCCCCATGCTCTTCCTCATCCTCCTCGTGAATAATCTCCAACTCCAGTCGGCCGATGTACAGCGATACCGCACACAGCCAGAAGAGGGCGGCGACAGACACCAGGCCCGCATGGAGCAGCACAGTCAGCCGAGAGAGGAGCATGATCCGCCTCTGAGTCAGAAGACTGGTCACGTACGACGCTCCGCCGAACGACACGCACACTCCCCCCAGAATGAAGAACACTTGGGGAGGAAAGGAAGAAATGGTTCAAAACAAGACTATGATTAAAAGAAAAACTGACGAGCGAGTGGAAAATTATCCAGTACCGTATCCGGCCTCTCGCCCCACTTCACTCTGCGCAAACGCAATAACGCCGATTCCTGTTGCCAGGAGACCATTCCGGAACCAGGACAAAAAACCTGCAAACAAATAAACAAATACAAATTGCTTTGGGGGAATGTTTATTTGCCTGAAGTACACTACTGCAGAAAATATGGAATTTAATGTTTTAAAATTTAATTTATGTTATTAGAAATGTGATAGATAAAAAACTTTATATTAAGTGTCCCTAATCCCTGTGTATTTACATGGTAACTAGTATGTAACCACAGTGTAAGTACACATAGTATCTACAGCTGTAATATTTCTGTAACTACACAGATGCAACAACCCTCAGAATGGTGTGTGTAAGTACAAATGTGTAACAGGACATTGGTAACAACACTTTTTTCACGCTTCACTAAGTAGTCATGTAACAGGACTTACATTTTGTAACAGCAGTACAGTATGTATAAGAGTAACTGGAACAGGGGGTGATCGGGGGGTGTAGTTGGGTAGGTTAAGGGATATGTAAAGTGGGGGGAGTCGGTGCACCTCTGTAATACCAGTGTATCTACATGGTAACTCCTCAGGAACTGTTCACTTAATATAAAGTGTAACATTCTGGACACCAACCACTATTGATATGTAAAGCCTAACTTACTGCCCGCTGCTGTGTGACATCAGAGTAATTACACGCTAAATCCATAGAAACTGTCTGTTTAATATAAAGTGTAACACTTTATTTACCAAAAAGTGCTGTTAGTCCTGTTATTGTACTTTCATTACCAAAAAGTGTTGTTACCAATGTAAGTACATTTGTACTTACACACACCATTCTGAGAGTTGTTACATGTGTGAAGTTACAGAAATATTACAGCTGTAGATACTATGTACTAGTGTGCACTTACACACTACATACACATCTAGTTACTATGGAAGTACGCAGGTACTAGGGACACTTAATATAAAGTGGGATCAAACATTCCATAAAAACAACAACAACAGAAAAACTCAGGTAACGGCCTAAATCATGTGTCATAAATGCTGGCCAAATGACCTCACCTGTTTCGTGAGACTTCCGCAGCATCTACAACATAAAATAAAAAAGCATAAGGATTTACAACAGATTATTTGGTAGAAAAGAATTAAAAGAAAACAAATATGAAAAAGTATTTACAGTTCTACCATAACTGCAGTATTATACCAGGGTAATGCCATGATTTTCGTACATGTATTATAAGGCCTTTAATACATAATATTGTACCAGTACAAAATTAGAATAACAGTAAATGTTCATAAAACTGTTTATGAATATAGTAATCATATGACAATGAAGTACTGTTATACAATTAAATTCAGTGTTTACCAGTACATCAGCTCTGTCTAGCTCAGTGAAGTAATGTTATACAGAAGCAGCAACACTATCTGTGTTTACCAGCGTGTCACCGCTTGTCTAGCTCAGTGAAGTAATGTAATAAGAGAAGCTCAGTGAAGCACTATACAGTTAAACTCTGGTATACTGTATGTTTACCAGCGCATCAGCTCTGTCTAGTTCAGTGTAGTACTGTGGCTCCGGAGGTGGTCGTGATCTGTTCAGCGGATTTTTCTCCGCCGCGCGTCGCACGCTCCCCCGGTGAAGCGCTCGCGCTGGAGCCCACACATATTGCAGCAGCATTGGCCGCCGCGCGAGCCAAGAAAACCGCCTGCATGTTAACCAACTTATGGAAGCCATTGCTTGTGAATGGAGGATAAACTCAAAACACGACCTTTACCCGACCTCTGAACTTTGACACTGCAGGTGAGCGCGAGTAAAGATACTGCCATTGTGCTCGCAGGAGTGCGCGTGGATTTCAGTGGCGCCATCTATCTTTTCTTCCTCATGTGACATATGAAAGGTATTTATATTAAGCAAGTTATGGGACAAACATTACACCCAGTATACAATTCTGCCAAAACTGTTTTACAAAAGGGCAACGCCAAAACAAATGTACAGTTTCACGTCAACTGCCACAAAAGTTAATTAATACCACATTTAAATATGTTATCCTGTATAATATGTTCGTATTTATTATCACTGGTGCGTGTAGTTGTATTTATTTATTTACATTTCTTTGTCAGATACTGTATTTGTATTTTAAAAAGCACATTTAAAAAATAAAATGTTTAAGGGTCGCTGCAGTCGACATAATGTCCATAAGGTGGAGCCAAAACATAACAAAAAAATTGTCTCATCTTCTCCACACTCTTTAGTAAATCATAATTTGGACATAAAAGTTAAATTAAAGGCTTAAATTATAAGATATTTAGTCATAAAAATTGTGAGGGAAAAGTTGTGACAGTCAAAATCTTTTGTCATTTATTTTCATAATTGTGACTGATTAGTATTTCATAATTTTCTCACAATAACATAGTATTTCATTTAAAATACTATCACAAATACTTTGGTATTTATGATTTACCAAAGTATTAGATTAGAAAATGTGTTTGCATGTTATTTATTTTGTAAAAAATAAAATAATAAATATAAAATGCAATTAAATAAATGGTATTTAATTATAATTAGCATTTTTTGTGAGAATTTTTTATAAACAGCTGCCTTGAAGAATGCTTTGTTAATTTCTGTTTCTCTAATTTTCTGTTAATATGATAACCAGTGACATTTATGTATAATAAATCCAACACAAGCTCACTTTTAAAGCAAAGCATAACACAAAAATAAGTTGTCATGGTTTTATGTTTATTAACTGGAAACCCTAAAACCTGACTGAAAAAACTCAGGCTGTATCTGTTTTTCTGAACAGTTACTGGTCTTCGATGGTTATTAGCTTGTTAACTAATCCAGAAACCTGTCTGACCACCTAGACATATTTTTAGTTGTTGCAAACTACTTTTTAAATGTCAAAACACGTTCGAAGGGCCCTGCACTGTACATAGCCTACTGTGACGAGAGTCATTCAGTGTATGTACTGGTGTTGTTTATAGCGTATGTATGTGTGTGTCTGAGTGGCCTCTTCCGGCCTGCCTCTCTCTCACTGCAGAGGCCTTTTGTCTTGAACGTGATCCTCTGGGATTGTGGGTCACCACGCCTGAACAACCTGATGGTCATATAGCGTGAGGAGCATGGAGAGGAAGGAGGGGGTCGCAGGAAAGACGGGACGCTGTGTGTATTTGTATGTACGTGTGTGAAGAATGCGTTTGGGAAAGGAATGCCTTTGATATAAAGAGCAACTAAACTCTGATTGTCATGCTACGATGCTGTTCCTCGTGCAGACGTTTCTTATCAAGACTTGTTTTATTACGCCTGCCAATTTATTGTTCATTAAGTGTGCAAATGCACTGGGACCAGCATTAAAACAGTGATCCACCGTACAGTCTACTGCAAAGTAGATCAACTCATCTTCAATTATATGGAAGTAAATAATAATACATTGACTTCAAAATTTTTCTTATTTTTTTCTTTTTATTGTTGTTACTACTTCTACTATTATTACATTTTAAGTTTAAAATTTTATAATTATTAATACTATTTATTTAATTTCTACAGTACATATTTTTGCTGTGTTGAATACATGACACACACACACATATCTGTATCCATATATACACACATATACATATAACACATATAACATTTTATTTTAATGTGTATAAATTTCATTGAATTCCACTCATTTTTGTAAAATAACGAATGACAACACGTGATGTTTGCGACAAATTAAGATGCAAATAGCAAGTGAATAAAACCCCCAAAGTATTATTACTTTGAATGTAAAACAACTGAACGTAAAATAAATCTAATTTGAAAAGAATTTGACAACTGTGAAAGTTACAGATACCTATCCAGTTTTTGTTATCTGAAGGCAAATGTCATTGCGTCCCTGTGGTTGTGTTGTATTCATCTCTCCGGACATGTTAACCCAGCTCAACCTGGTTTGGTTGGAGGTCAGTCTGAGAGAACCAAACAAACCACTACAGTAATCTGAGACAGATCCAAGAGCAAAGGCCACATTCACAAACAGTGGAGATAATGAATGAGCAGGAGCTTAAACTCAATCAGAGCGGCGGACGGATAAGGAAAAACACTTCCTGTTTGTCGACACATTCCAGGACTAACATCTCTCCAGCTGCTGAGGAACACAAGACAACACTGATCTACAACCAGCTTCCTCTTTGAAAATACCACTGCTTATCAACATCAGTCGCATGGCCAGTATGCTAGAGTAAAGATCGAGTACTAGTAGGTCACATGTTTGTCCTATTATAAGACGGATATGTTGATTTATTTTTCATCTCAGTTCCAATGACTTGCCATAATCAACAAGATAAAGAAAACAATGAAAACAACATTTTTCTAAAATTAAAATATATGTTTTGTATTGTTAGAAGTAAAAACCAACAACAAAACTGAGGCCCAGATTATTAACATCATTAGACGTTTTTGCTTTTTCAACTCAAAATTAAACACACACACACACGCGCGCACGCGCACACGCACACACACATAAATATGTGTGTATAGTAGTGTTAAAATTAGTCCGTTAACGCATGTGATTAATTATTTTTAGATTAATGTGTTAAAGTTTTAACGCAATTAACGCAGGAGTTTTAGGATTGGTCACTCCACTCACAACTGCTGCTTCTGTCACTTTTTCATAAAAAGTGCATTTATTCAGTTTTAGAACGACTTTATCAAATGGGAGACATTTCAGACGCGCGTTCAGCACCAGGCAAACGGTACAGTGCTTGCACTCTTCAAATACATGCACAAAGATACCAGAGCACGCTGTAGGCTGTATCTTTTCATTTCAAAGCGTGAAATAAGCTACGTGCATGCAACGCAGTGGTCAGTTTAAGTCATGAAGCTTTTAAAAAGACGATTAAAGCTGCCTTAAAACTGTGCAAGCATGTAAGATATTTAAGAACAGGTGTTTGAAATGTTCTAGAGCAGCCCAGCGCTGTCTCACTCATCTAACACACCTGACCCGAAGTGGGTCAGAAAAGGTAAAAAGAGTTGAGAGTTAATAAGATTGTGTCAGAACTGCATTCAGCAGCGGCAGCTCTTAAAGGAATAACAGCCAAAATAAACTATAATAGCTGCTGTGATGTCTTTTCATCAAATGACACAGAAAAGGGGGATAGCTTTATGGATTTATCTATATTTAATTTAGATTGTGTCTGATTACTTCGGTTTCAACGTCTCTACATTTCTGCTGAAGTGCTCAAGTAAATATGACATTTATTATAATTGGTTATATAAAAATGAGTGTTATCCTTTTCTTTTAAGTCACTCGATTACAGTATACTGTAATGTCGCAGACTATAGTTTAAGGTTAATTTTTTTTTTTTTAAGAAATCAGTATTGGTATTATAATGGTTTTATGTGAAGGTTGTTTGGTTTAATGGCTTTATGAGATAGCTTTGTAATGGCTATTCAATTATTAAATAGTTACTGGGGGGGAAAAATATTCCCTTCAGTCACAATAAAGATGCTATTATACAAATATAAAAAATGTACTGTCTTTATGTTGTTTGTACATTCACTTAATGTTTGTGAAATTATTGCAATATAAAAGTATATTTAAAAATGTTACTGCTAGTTGGAATTTTTTTTTATGAATTGTAATGCAGTATTACACTTATTGTTATTATGCTACACAGCTACAGTATATGTGTGTATGCATGTGTGTTTATTTGTAGCTTTATTTATTATGCAAGGCAACAATTTTATTTTTCTAAGTTTTTATATTTCATCTTTTGCTTTATTTTAATTAACAAAGTTTTAATCACAAATTATTGTGACAACAACAGATAACAACACAGTGTGACTTGTGTGAAAAATTGTTTTAACATAATACTACTAAGAAAAAAAGTTGCTAATGATGACCTAAATATAGTTATATCAAAGCTGAAAAGGAAAACACCACAGTACTCGGCAGCTGTACAAAATCTGACACATTTTAATTAAATACTGCAAAACTCAGAAAGGTTAAGCAAACATGTTTTTGTTCTCAGTTGATTTAAGTTTCATACTGTTACACGGCACAAAGCATTTCTTTCGGTAGCTTCTCATTCAGACATCACACATTCTATGATAAAGTGCTTCACTGTTTCACTTCTCTGGCCGTCTATGGCACTCAGCACAGAACAGCTCAATACTACACTCCCTCAATCAAAGTTTGCTGGGATTTCTCCTGTCCTGTGCCGTTTTGTGTTTGCATGAATCTGAGGTTCTCAGATTGTGACTATGTTCAGAATAGCACACTTCTCTTTCTGCAATACGCCTGTGCAAATGCTTGCCTGGAATACCTGCTTGACCTACATTTGCCAAAATTCGCAGTATACGATCACTGCATAGACCCACAATGCATTGTGCTTGAGATTACGTAATATTATTTTACAAATGTTAGAACATATTTTTATTCATATTTCATATACATTTAACCTAAATGTTTACATTTCCCTCGGTTTCAGAGACAAGGCTTAAACCTAGACCAAATGTAAATCTGAGCTGTTTCAACTGAACGAAACTTGCACTGACTGATCTTAAAAAATGCCAGTTGCATACAAACCAGAAATGCTTTTTGTTGAAACTATTTTTTGTTGTTGTTGGGATGTTAATGTGTTCATTTTGTGAACTGGTTTTAAATAAGCAGTGCAGAGTGTATACTGTGCAGTGTGCTAGTATTCTGAACACAGCCTCTTATAATGCTGCATTCATCAGAATTATCTTAAATATGAGTTTCCTAGTCGGAAATGTGCCATATAAGGCCTCTCTAAGGTCGTTCATGTTCAATTTCTGACTTGGAAAATTATATTTATGATAATTCTGATACCATGTGAATGCAGCAGAAGCACCTGATGAAATTGCAATGCCCTCTGGGAGATGTATAGGCACTAGGGCAGTGCATGTGTGGACACCTGATGGAATGAGGCTGCCGTGTGTTTTCCAGGTCACCTGTACTTTGACAGAATTTGAGGAGAGCCCCATACTGATCAGCGCCTCTCTGAGGAAGGAGATTGTCAGCTCTCAGGTAAGTGCACCTCTTTAGAAAGGCCCTTTAAAGGCAAGATCGCATGCAGCAGTATTCAAAAAGGTCACAAACACCCTGTTTTGACATTTTGTTGCAGAACATACATTCTGCATATTGCAAATGCTGAAGTATTATCTGAAAACCAAAGGTGGGAAATCAGTTTAGAACAGAACTACCTGATTTCTAATTTATTCAGGTTCTATATGGACATAAGCATTCAAAGTAAGTCCTTGTTATTTTCTGGGCTTCTTTCTATGCAAATGAGGCTGCAGAATGTTCCAGATCGACTGTAGCATGTGGTCGGTGCACTCCATCTATTGTTATCTATGCAGTTAAACTAGATTTGGGCATTTGAAAGGCTGTATTTCATAAAATGACGAAAGAGATAATTAAAATTATCCAGAGATTAAGCATTTTCTCCAGATTCAGATCAATGGATCGCTGTGGTGAAGCGATGCTGCGAAATATTTTTATTCTTAAATGTAAGATTTATGTATTTTAAGTGCATTAACATTCCAATTTATTTAGTTTAGCATTTTAACAAACTTCTAAACATAATGTGATACATATTTGTCAGTCATACATAAAAAAAAAACAAAAAAATCATTGCATGGTTTCTTATTAACTATTTGCATCTATTTGATTTTATTTATTTGCATTTATTCAAATTGCTTATATTATTGCTTGCATTAACCTGTTTATTGCAAAACCTATTACATACATTCAGTTAAAATGTATGGTTAATAAGGTTAGAATACAGCTCGTTTTGGAAGCAATAATTCAGTGATTTCATGTGTATAGACTAAAAGAAATTGGATTTATTGATTATAAATATATAACCCTGGTTATTATGTATTTAAAACAATCAGTTTATTAGTGCTATTACATAAAACATATTATTATTTTATGACTGACAAATATATACCCCTTGAGGAACATGGTGAAGGAAAAAATCCAGGGTTTTTAAAAATATTTTGTGTTCTCTTGCAAAACTTTTGCATTCCCCTGAGAAACTTTGCAAATTTGCATATTTGCATTCTCTCACAAAGTTTTGTGCTCCCTTACAAAGATATTTGTGTTCTTTTGCCAAAATATTTGGGCTCTCTTGCAAAAACTTGTAGTGTCCTCTCGCAACACGGGTGTTCTTGATGCATGTGAGACTGTAAAGGTTTTTTGAGAGAACGCAAATATCTGTTCAAGGGAACGCAAAAGATAAAAAAATAATAATTTCCACTAACCTAGAATTTTTCCCTCCATCATGTCACTTAAGGGGCTCCGTAAATATACATCCCACATTAAGTTAATGTTCAATATATCGGTTCAATATAAGATATCGTTTTTTGTTGTTGTGGTTAATTAATACTGGATATTTATTTGTGAAGGTCATTTGTGAAGGTCAACTTTGTAAAAAAAATCCTAACAATTTGATATCACTGTTAAATGTAACCATTTTCATACTGTACATTAGGAATGTTATTACACCTAAAATTCACTCGTAGCATTTAAAGTAAGTATTTAGCATTTTATTTTTAATGTACTATTACAAAATAGTACAGAATTTTAATATTTATATCCATTTATCAGTAAACGGTTAAAACATACGATAATAATTAGTTTAGATTATAATAATAATTATCACTTTTTATTATCGGGCAGAATTTTTATTTTGTTGCATCCCAGTGTACAGACCCAGCAAAGTAACGCAAAAAGAGGTCCCTTTCACACGGGACACAGTCTGGATGCATCCTAAAAACGCAGCTCTCGTGGAGCGAATTTCTGAAAATATACCGATATATAAAGCAATGGCGAGGACAACGCCATTGCAAAGATACAAAATAGCAAAGATGTACCGTAAAAAACATCCTAAATGAATGGCCCTAAAGTCTGCTGCAAACTAGGAAACCCTTGCAAGCAAAAATGCTTATTGCAAAAATGTTTGTGGTGCAACTGGATTTGCGCAAACAAAGCATTGCGTGAAAACTGACGCCATCAGAGGGCGCTGTTCATTCTGAATGAATTCACCCTGAATGTTTCCTCGGGCTCAGGCTCAGTCGTAAGGGATTGTGTCCACCGGGGCATTCATGTATAATGTGATTGTTGGTTATTTTATATAAGTTTTCATGATTTAGTTAAGCGTTGGCATAAGTTAGACCTCAGTGTTAAGCTGGTTACACATTCGTGGGGCTAAACAGGATTTGATAATGGCCACTGGAAAAACTCATCTACCCCACTTACACACATAGGTGTAGTGTTGTGAAAAGCGAGGGTTGAGTTTAGAGATTTTAATTGTTATTAAATGCAGTAATTACTCAAAATACTAAAGTAACTCAAGTCTTGTTTGCGATGTTTCCGCTGTTGACTTTCCACGGGTTGAGGAAAATCGGCCAATCCTGCCAGCCTTTCAGAGCCGTGACCATCAAGTTTGTTTATGGCGTTCAGACAGTCCTGCGTCCACCCAATCAAATCAACTCCTTGTTGGATGTTTGAGGCCATAGAAAGAGCCACGACTGTCGGGATCCTTGTATCTTCTTGAAAACAGCCAATCACGTGGCGACACGGGCTGCCACACACATAAACAGGACACTCTTGAGTGTTCACTCGTTTGACTTTAGAGATTCGTTGAGACGTTGAGATTCAGTTCCTGCTGCTTTGTGTGACGGGCACTTTAACTCCTTTCTGTCCTGTAGCTGTTAAAAGCCAGAGAAAGAGAACATATTTAACGATTTAAAACGACTTTCAAAATGTACTCAATATAAAGGAGGATTAAATATAAAATAGGCAAAAGCAGAAATATTTGAATAAATGCATCAAGAAAAGACGTTTAATGACAGCCAACTTTATACGTTTGTAGTTTTAAAAAACAAATTGGCATAACAAATTTAGTTACATTAAAGTTATTACAAAACTCTCTTTTTTAATTTTAAAGTTTATTTTTTTTTATAAAAAATTTTTATTTAAAGCTTTAATGTGGATCTTTTGTTTTTAACTTTGCACAGACCCTGTCAATTATTTGTTATAAATAATCTAGTGCTGTCAAATGATTAATCGCGATTAATCGCATCCAAAATAAGTAAAAAGTTTTTCTTTACATAATATATTTGTATTTTCTGTGTATATTTATTAAGTATATATAAATACAAACACATGCATGTATATATTTAATGAAAACATGTTATGTTTATAT
>JAUCMT010000028.1:1088972-1114345 GCA_032357475.1 Enteromius thamalakanensis
AATAATAAAAATTGGCAATTACATAAAAAGGCTTAAGTAATAAAATATTTAAATTGAACAAAACATTCTAAAATAAACCTAATAAAAAAATACAAATAAGTAAAAAAAAAAAAAAAACATACACATTACAAAATTACTAAAAAAAGTTACATTTAAATTTACATGAAAACTGTAAATGTAAAAATAATTTAATAAATAATATTACATATATTTCATATATTTACATATAAAATGTATTAAAAATACTGTGCATAAATAGTAACTGAAAAACAATGCGTTGTACATATGAATTACATTTTAGTATTGCATTTGGCTCTTTATGAGTGACTGTGTAACTGAATAGTGTGTGTCCTCACCGAGTGGCAAAGGCTGGTTTCACCTCATGTGGGTTCCGTCGATCCGACCAGAAAATGAGCATGCGGTCAAATAAAGGCTCGATGTTGGCTACGACATTACGACCCTCGGGGAAGATCTGCAATAAACCTCCATGAACCTGGATAAACAGATCAAAACCAAACATCAGAAATCAATTAGAGGAGACTCCCCTCCTGACTAATTAGCTAACAATAAGAGTACATACGCATACCTTCGCATCCCAGTTCTTGTTCAGATAGTAGATGCAGGTTATGCAGCGCCCGTCGCCGTTGGGATTGTCCACATGGCGCACATATCCTGTTCCATTTCCAGGGTAACACGCTACCATTGCCTAGACGTACAGAACATAGGGGTTTAAATAATTAAATAAAGACATTTTGTGAAATTGCTAAATGCTAAAGTAACACCAACTCACTTAGTTATAACTTTATCAGAACAAGAATGTAAACTAAGCAAAAAGGCGTAGTAAATTTAAAGGGAAAATTCTGTCGTTAATTACTCAACTTAACAAGCATACTACGATGCTCATGGTTATAAGAAACGCAGCAAAGACATCATTACAAACTACAGAATGTGACATCACAAATCAACAATTAATGTCCTCCACGTTGAATTGGCTTGGCACTATGTTGTTAACTGTCTATGTTGTTTGCGCTTTGATCTGAAGGAAAACAACTTATCTGTGTTACGCAACTAAAAGAGTTGTGTATGTTCAGTGGATACTTTCTAAAAGGGGCGGAAGGGTGATGCGGAGGAGATGATCCATCCATCCATCCATCCATCCATCCATCCATCCATCCATCTATCCATGCTCCAACAGGTGGAAATTAAAGGCAATTATCAAGACACCCCCAGCAGCAGGACCAGGAGGAGCACTGCCAGAGCCCTGCAAAATGTCTGCTCAAACAGAAACAGACTTCATGTGGTATATGGGCCCAACGTCCACAGGTGGGGGTTGTGCTTAAAGCCAACACCGTGGAGGATGCTTGGCATTTGCCAGAGAACACCAAGATTGGCAAATTCGCCACTGGCGCCCTGTGCTCTCTACAGATGAAAGGAAGTTCACACTGAGCACATGTGACAAACGTGACAGAGTCTGGAGACTCTAACATCCTCCAGCACGACCGGTTTGGCAGTGGGTCAGTAATGGTGTAGTGTGGCATTTCTTTGGAGGGTTCGCCAGAGGTAGCCATAAGGTATTTTGAAAAAAAATAAATAAACTGTGGGAAAAATAAAACTGATTTCATAATGAAGCTTTCTGTGACACCTGTCAAAGGTCACACATGCTCATGCTTCAGAATAACGGGTTCTGTATGTACAGTATGTCTGCCACACATCATCATGCAGTGTTGTTTATGAGGGTTTATGACCACAGGTCTGTGTCTCATCGAATTCCTGGCATAATACTTCAACTCATCAGGGTGGTAAATGACATGCCAAACACTCATGGTCAGGTGAAATAAGATACACAAGCTTCTTTCATAACAGACACTTGACACAACTTAAAATAAACATTTCTCTCAGGGTCAGTCATTAATACTGCTGTTTTTATGTCGAGAGCTATTCAGTTGTACCTTTTTATTGAATGTAGAAGCAAAAAAGAATTTTTTACAAAATTGTTTTAAAATGTTGTAAAACCTTGAGTAATACTTTTATTATAGCATTTAAAAACATAAATATTATAAATAAGTAAATTAAGAAATAAACACTATTCAAATAAGTAAAAGTCTTCTAAAATAATTTAAAATTAAAATAAAAAAAATGTAATATACCCATAATACTTATTTTACATTATATATTATTGATTAAACTCAACATTTTGTCTTTTATTTTTAAACGTTGTTGAAAAATGTCCATACATTCTATTATTACTTACACTTCTGTTCAGGATTATTATTATTAATATTTTTTAATAATAAAGGAGAAATGTTTTTGAGTAGCAAATCAGCATATTAGTATGATTTCTAATAGATCATGTGATTTTAGAGTTTAGATGTGTTTAGTCATATATTGTGGAAGACTTGGTGGAGTAGTTATTTTACATGCTTTGACGTGTTAAGCTGTGGCGCTCAAACAGGCATCGTCAGTTAAATTTTTGCTTGTACCATTTCAGATCCCCACCCCCAATCACTTCCTATCTTCATTTGACTGTTCAGAAAAAGGGCCAGCAAAGCACCAACAGCATATGGTTTGGTTTCTGTAGAGCTAAGTTTTGGCGCAACTTCAAGCATTCCTAAGATGATGGTGGAGATGTTAACGGGGTCTGTTTTCGGCAGGAATGCGAGTCATCAGGGTGCTCTGTTAGCTGTGGCTCTGTGATATGGTCAGTACTTTATCAAGCCCCAGAGAGAAACGCTCCTAACCCTAATCTCAGCCTTTATCACTGGAGCACAGCATAGTGGTAACGTGTCACATGGGTTAAACGGCAGCAGCACAAAGGCTGTCACAGGAAGCCAACTATGACACCCAAACTGAACAGATACTGCTCAACTGAGCAGAGAAATGCTCAATTATCCAATTAGAAAAAACAAAAATGAATCTGGGTTTCAAAGTGGACACACACACAGGCTTCTAAATGCCCCAAAACACAACATCGCTCTGATATTTACAGCCAATTTTCAATAAAAAAAATTTCTACTTTTTTTAAGTGTTTTGTTTTGAGAAATCTGATTTATTCTTGTCAAACAGTTTACGTAATGCAAAACCCAAACTGCGCAATGCCCACTTAAGGGTCAAGCAAGCTTAAAGACAATTCATTAAATAGACCTCTTAATAAAAAGTGACGCTGTGATGGTGCCATTAATGAGCTGTTTGGTACTCTTTGGTTGTTTTATGGTTAACATGCAACGGTTCCTTAAAACTTCATTGTTTTGATCATGTAAGATCCTTTCAAGCCTTGATAGTAGGTAGATATTGAGCACAGGCTGTGCTGAGATAAAAGAGTGTAAACCTGATGATGAGAGCACAGAGGATAAGTAGGACATAAGGGTTAGATAAGGACACACACACAGACAGCAACATCAGGACTACAACAAATTCAGAGTACAAGAAAAGTATAGTTTCACATTAACATGCACATCGTTCTCAGATTATATATATTTCAGTGTAAACCATGATCAGCATATTCTCAACAAACTCAAACTTCAACATTTTCTTTTGCAAGTTTACAACACACTTCAATTCCTACATTTAAATAATGTAACATGCATGTCTTTTACTTATGAAGCTTGCTTATATTGTTCCACAGAAATAAAACATAAGTTAAAAAAAGGTTTTATGAACGATTTACAAAATAATCCTGATTGTCATAAAAAAGTGTACCTTTAATTAGTAGCTCTTTGTATCTAATATTATCCAGAATTATTATTCTTTTATTGTACATGCGTAGAGTAAATGTTTAACTGTGTAAAAAGTAGCACATCTAGTATTGTGCCCACTTTACTGTACTAAAATACATAACCAAAAAAAAGGGTACTTGTACATAATAAATTGCTACATTGCATACTATAGTGGAGAAATACGACCCATCAGAGCGTATACTAAAATTGTGCCCCTATCGGCAACAGTACATTTGCATATTAATGTTTTGTACTGTTTTATGGGCCATGTGATTCAGGATTGGTGTAGCTGAGAGCTGAGAGATGAGTTATAAAATGAGATGCAATCATGGGTTCGAACTCAGAGAAAGCATGTGCTCATAAAACCCTATAAATCATGATTTTGCACAATGTTTTTTTTAAACGGGTTTAGGGGTGGGTTAGTGTGGTCATTCATACAAATTAAACCTAGCAAAATATGTTTTAATCACTGTAAAAACTATACACACTGCATTTAAACAAGACACGCATTTAATCAATCATACTTCATGACGACAGATGCAACATGACGCTGTCACACCTTTAAAATGTAAATATAGGTTGTAATAAGTTACTTGCACAAATGACCTATAGGGTTGTTTTTTGTTGGAAACAACCTCTTTGCTAAACAATAATGTTCAGTTTGCACTCAAGTATATTCTTTTAAGGTAGATTATTTCTGTAAACTTATAAAAAATACCCTAAATTGTACTTCTTCACAAGAGAAATATTGGTGGATATTCCAAGATATTTATAACATTATTTTGATTAATACAGACATATGCCAGTTGTCTTATTCAGATTTCTTGAATCCATAATGTTGATTAAGTCTGTTTATGGCCAATGGGTTATTGTTTTTATATGATGCTTACACGATCAAAATGGAAAAAAGATTATGATGCCGTTTTAAGAAACCAGAAACCTTCATCTGGAACCCAGAATTTCCAAAATATTTCCATCTATGTCTACTGGGTTGCGGTCGGAAAAGTTGGAATACCATCCAGTCAAAACTTTCTCCCATTCAGTTCCACTGTACCACTGAACTACCTCACTGCAGAGGAAAAGTGCTGATAAGATGCTGATACATGATTTCCTCTCTACACCCTTCTATTATTGTATAACCCACTGTAATTATCCCTGCAAATGACTAAGAATCCTTCTACCATTGTATAACTATCTCTGCCCAATACTAAGCATCTTAACAAAACTGAGAAAAAATGTCATTGCTCAACATTTCATATGTCATTGTTGTGTCTACATTGTATGACAAGAGTTTGGAAAAAGTCAAAAGAATTGTTAAATTTCAGCTCTAATAGAGACCAACTCTTACTATGAACTACATGCTTATTAGCATGCCTATTATTAACATATTGGCTGTTTATTAGTACTAATAAAGCACATATTCAGCATTATGCATATTAATAATCAGCAAATTAGGAGTTTATTGAAGTAAAGACATAGTTAATGATTTGTTAAAGGAACATGCCACTATTTTTGAAAATAGGCTAATTAGTTTTTACCGTTTTCGAATTCATTTAACCGAGCTTAGCATAGATCCCTGATTCTGATCAGACCATTAGGGTCTCGCTCAAAAATGACTAAAGAGTTTTGATATTTAAAACTTGACTCTACATCATGTACTAAGATCAATGGAAAATGAAAAGTTGCAATTGTCTAGCCGATATGGACTATTACTAACTACTAACTATTACGCAGCACCTAAAAATAGTCACCCAGCACCACCAGAAAAATATTGCAACTCTTTGGTAATTTTTGAGTGAGATGCTAACAGTCTAATCAGATTCAATGATCTATGCTAACCTGCAGCTAAAAGTGCTACCTGGACCATATTGCACTATATATATATATATATATTCACATGCATTTCATCAGTAAAGCCGGTCCTTTAATTAGAGGTAAATCTCCATCATCCGCAAAAATGACAGTGATATTGTGTAGTTTGTCAGTGATCTACGGCCCTGTGTATTAACTGCCGCTCTATTTGAAAACTGGTCATGGAGATTTTACTGACGAGATGCGCATGAATATATTGTGCAATGTATTGTTCAGCCCTAACTGAATGGATTCAAAAACTATAAGGGAGTTGGAAATGGATCCTTTTTTCAGTAGTGTATAGTGTAGTGGTTTTTTTTTAATACTAAGAATCAGACCATAAAATAAAGGAATAAAGGAATTTCATTTATTTGTAAATTGTTAGCTCATGCAATACTCTCAACCACACTGCCAGGGTACAGTGAATGGTTTTTAAGGCACTCTGAGTAGTTCTCAGCATGTGTCTGCCAGGATGTACTGGGCGGTTACTTACTCATCCCGACAGGTTATTTTGCAATAATGTCTGGCTGAATTTTAAATTCCTAAAACATTATATCACTTACGGTAACATTTTAGCCTAAAGCTACCATTTATTTCTGACTTCATGCTATTAACTCTTACGTGGATGAACACAAATACAGCACTGCTTTGTTTGGCTGGTTTCTCTCTTTGGGAGAGGCATATGAAATCTGCCATGTGGCTGGTGCAGCTCAGCTCTGGTGCTCGCTGATTCTTCCTTTTCCCCCTGCCACATCTCCCCAAAATCAAATGGTTTCTATGCATATGAGAACGAAACCAAGGTCTTTTTTTGAAAGCATTGGATTAGAGAAAAGAAAGCTGGGCACGGGCAGCTACGCTCATTCTTCTGCAGTATACAACGTGCTATGTGTCTTGTTTCCAGGGTAACGGGGAAAAATATTTGGTAATATATTAAAAAGTAAGGGTTCTGATAAGGCCCGGGAGAGGAGACGGAGAGGAAAAAGGGAACTAATGGGAGGGGTGATCAAGGACAATCAGCGCACTGGAGAGAAAACGAGGGAGTTACGCGGCCCCAGAGGAACAGAGACATGAGACCAGAGCCATTCTAATGCAGTGGGAAAAGCTGCAATCTTTTTGATGTGGTTTTATCACTCAGGGATGATTTACATAGCCTTGCTTTAACCGATTCAACAGCGTAAATAGTGCTATCAACACTCTAAGATAACCTAAATATTAGGGTTGCAACAACTAATTAATCATGAAAACCGTCAATTCAAATAAATAGAAACTCACTGATAACCATCAGCTCTTGATAAACAGCTGACAATGCAAGTAAACTGTGTTTGCATGCATGTTTTAAAAAGGCTTGGGTTTTATCCGGTTTTGATGTCAAAACCTAAACAAACATGTAGACAATGAATTAGCTACTAGAATGAAGACTGTATTTTGAGAATCAAATTTATTTGTGCCATTTTTAAACTTTGCAAGATTAAAGATGAGTCATCTGTGTGACCTTAAAGGATAGGTTCACTGCAATGAAAATTTCCTGATCATTTACTCACCCCTATGTCATTCTAAGATGTTCATGTCTTTCTTTCTTCAGTCAAAACATTCCAGGACTTTTCTCCATATATTTAATGGAAATTCAATGAGATCAGTGGATTGAAGGTCAAAGTTTCAAAGACGTTTTTCACGATCTAGAGACACTAGATTCTTACATAGTAAAAAGATTGGTCATTAAAAAATATGATATATATATATATATATATATATATAAATATATATATATATATATATAGTACAGGATTAGGGCCAAGCAATACAAAAAAAATTAAAATAAATAAATACAATTAAATTATATCTTAAATTTCAACAAAAAAGTAATGTTTCGAGAAAAAACTCAACTCATTAAATTATGAGAAAAAAGTTATTAAATTGCAAAAAAACTTGAGATAAGATGTTGAGAATATATTAGGGTTGTGCAATTAATCGCATCAATTGTCATGCACATCTCTTCAGTAAAGCAGGCTAAAGGCCCGTTCACACCAAGCACGATAACGATAATAATAAAGATAATGATAAATATATAGTTAAAAAACTATTTTTTATATAGCAGAATTTGAATAGCAGAGTCCACAACACACCAATAATGATAAAGACACAGAACCAATATTGTTGGAATCATTTTCAGACAGATTTTTCCACCTGATGAACAATATAAACATAGACAGCCAATCAGAATTTGTCCTGTTTTCAGTACAGTAATAGCTATAATGAGCAGATGAATTGCTCTCTTGCTACTAGGCGTGGATTCAGAGCCGTGGTAGGCTTATTATTTCAAGATTTTGATACCTTTTTTATGACTTTTTTTAGCATTTAAATTTGGCTGGGTGGTTAATAACACATTTTTCTGTGGTGTGACAAACTCAGATCACACATTTAATACTGACTTTACACTTACTTTAATATTCGAGAAAAAAACATGTCATGTTGATTTCTTCACATGCAGAGTAATGCACTGGGGAGTGTATGTTATGATTGACTGGATTTCAGTTTATCTTTTGCCAAACTCGCTTTTTTCCTTCCTTTTCGCATCATATATCACATCGTAAAAGTGGAATCTGAAACTATATATATATACCCCTGCGGTGCTTGCCCATCCACTGCACCACTGCTTCAACACAACGACTCCCACTGAAGTCCACTATATGGAAAAATTATTTTTCAACTAAACAAATACATTCACATTTAGGATGACATGGGGGTGAGTAAATTATCAGGAAATTCTGGAATTATCTGAACTTTTGTTAAGAAATTGAGCAGAAATGCTGCCGGACTGTAAACACACACATCTCACATGTCTGTGTTTGAGATTCATAAAATAATATATATAGTTTACACATTACTTGTACAAAATGTGCACTGTGTATTTACACATTTTGATTTATAACTGTCTTTGAAGGAAAGATTTAGACAATATGAGGGATAACTTGCTGAAAATATGTAAATTTATATACACTGCCATTCAAAAGATTTTTGGAAATGATTTATCTTACTTTGATTTTCTAATCAAACATATTACGTTTTTTATTAATCATTTAATGCAGTACTAAAGTTCAGACTAAGAGTATCAAGCCGTTTTTGCCAGATGTCTTAGTCAATGACATCCAAAAGCATGTGAACCCTGCTGTACTACTCTTCCCATTTCAAAGTCTGAGGTATGAGATTTTACCTCCAGGCATAAATGTATGACAGAACACATGTGTGAAGTCACACATCAACCCTGGCTTCTTCTCAACTCTGAGGATTTACGCATAGAAAAACAGCAATTCATGTGACATACCGTACGGTAAAAGTCACAATGAAAAGAAAACACTCGAGTCTAATGTAGTGCTCCTATCACTGCAGATTACGAAGTATTCACTGCAGATTAAGGCCGATGCGAGGCCAGCGACTGCAGCCTGACTGATTTGACCCACTGAACAGAAGACTCATGAGGAAGGAGAAAAGACCCTCTCCTCCCTCAATTGCTCTAATGAAAGAGCTGCAGTGAACACGCTGACATCTGTCCTTAGATTCATAAAAAGGTCATCCAGATCAGATTTCTAACTGCAGCAGCAATGGACGGGCTGTGATTTCAACAAGAATGCCCACATGGTCCTGAGGTGCAGTCTGGCTTTGCATTCATAACACTACCGCAGCCATAAAAATGAGTGTGCATTCAGATACAGAGACTCTTCTGCTCATTCTCCATTCACTTAAAAATACAGTAAAACAATCATATTGTAAAATTATTAGCATTTAAAATAACTGCATTCTATTTTTAATGTTTTAAACCTTTTTCTTGCAAAGTTGAAATTTCAGCAGCATTACTCCAGTCGACAGTGTCACATGATGCTTGAGAAATCATTTTAATATGCAAATTTTAAGTTACTGTCAGTTCTTATTTGTGTACAATTATTGTATATATGGTATACAATATATATATATATATATATATAAAGATTTAAAATTTCGGTCTGTGTGTGCAATGGCCTTTACTATGCATTTGATAAAAAAATTTTTAAACATTATAAATATCTTTACGGATCAAATTAATGCATACTTCTTGAATCAAATAATGCATTTTTACTGAGTGATTGATTTGAACCACAAACCTTTAAATAGTAGTTTATCATTGTTTCTTCTATTCTATTAATCAGCACAAATGTTTTGAACATAACAATTCTAATAAAAACCAAGCAAATCAGCTTTGCAGCTTTGCACCTCAGGAATAAATCTAATTTTAAAATAAATTCAATTCCAGTTTAAATTTGAATAAAATTCCTCAGTAATACGGTTTTACTCTATTTTGCATTAAAAAAATACAGGCTTGGTGAGCTAAAGAGACTTTGCATTATCAAAAACATTAAAAAAAAATAAAAATAAAATAAATTTGACCATAAAATGGGGTACATGAAACACTTTATGCATAACAAGCTCATTACTAACTGAGAATATGCATGAGTTCCTCTGCCTTATTTGTGTGGAAAATGCCACAGCATGAAGATTGCATATAACTGGACACTGGATTGACCTAGCAAGCTCAAATAACCAGACCTGCGTCATAGGGGCAGTTTCACTCTGACACACTTCAGCGCGCTGACAGGGCAATCTGATGCGGCACTCTGGGCTGATGTTCACTCACACACAAACTGAGCAACTTGTTTTCTCAACGGCGTGTGACGTCAGAGAGTCTCAATTACTCATATTACAACCTGACAAAAAATGTCATTCTCATTTTCAGATCCAGGGTTTGTTTTTGCGATGTTTGTCTGATAAGCTCTGATACGGTCTCGCGCGCACAATGAGCATACTGTATATACAAGCACGCACACACACTTTACACGCAAGCAATGCACTTCAGTGGCAGCAAGAATATGTTGTTTGTATATGGGCTGAAGATTGAGATTGACAGATGAGCCTTCAAAGCCAAAGAAACACTAATCTAGGATAAGATAAGACTGCATTTCTCAGGCTGGGAGTCGAGATCAGTGGAACAGTGAGAAACACAGACAGTCAATATCTTGTCCTATACACAACTTCCTAAATGCAGTTTTACATGGCTGGTTTAGACCTTTAAGTTATGGCTGAACTAGGATCTACTGATTCTGAATAAAAGGGAGACCGGAAAGTTGTCACATATAAATCAGTTGTCACACGGCGTTCTTCGAAAAAATTAAAAAAAAAAAAAGTTCAAAAAAGTACAGCTCACATAGATGTTATTTTCAGATCAAGCAGCTGTCTGTTGGTCAACGGAGTGAAGAACCTGATACACATTTTCAGATTCCATTGATTCCAATTGAGATGACTGGACAAAATTTGGTTATGGATAGTGAATTTGACTGCAACTTAAAATAAAAAAAAACAAATAAAAAATTTGCACCAGATTTTAAATGTAAAACCAATTAAAACATGCCATTGAAGATTTTAGATGTTAAATGGACAGTTTATTAGATAGAATTTATTCTATCATTTACAAACATGACAGAAAAGAAGGAATTTTGAAGAATGTTTGTATTTGCTGGTAGCCACTGGAAAATGCAATGGATGTCAATGGCTACCAGCATACTTCAAAATATATCATTTTTTTTTCAACAGAGAAAAGGGCTTCAAACAGGTTTGGAAGTAATTGAGGGTGAGTGATCTTTCCCCTTAACAAGGATGTTTTCAAGATTTTCCAATGGTGCATGTGAGGTCAAGGCATTTTAGATGTTTTTTGTTCAGTATTAATGTTTACATTGTTTGTGCCTATACAGATATTGCCTTTCACAAAATAAACGTACCCTGAGAAATGTTTACAGCAGTAAATGTGTGACAGCTATCCCCAGTCTTACCATACTGCTCCAAAGTAAACAATAATCCAACCAAAAATTGTAATTTTCATCACATTTCAAACCACAGAAGAAAGTAAGTTGTAGTTTAGGAAGGACACAAGTTAAAATTTTAAGCACGTATATGCCGCCTCACTCACCTTGGTGCGTCCATTTATGACATAATTCCCCAGCTGTCCATTGGCCGCACTGCGCATGATGGCCTCATCGACGTGAGCCATGAGGTTCCCGATGTTTTCACAGCCTGGCTCGTTACCTTCGACCCAGGCTATCTGGTCTCCACGGATGTTCTTAGATGGGATGTTTTTCTGGCTGACCAACTGGCCGCCTCTGAACTTCCCACTTTGATTTAGAGTCTCCACTTCCTCCAGAACCTTACTGCCCAGCCGCTCGCCCAGGAAGCCATCCTTGACAAAAATGCCATAAAACTTCATGCAGGGAACTATGTACTGCTGAGCCATGTGCTCTGGAGACCAATTTGCAGATGGAGTAGAGCGCACCTCTGCCTGGTTCGCTGCAATTTTGTGTCCATTATGATGGACCCGACCGGGCGACGCAGAGATTTTGTGTTGGTGATTGGTTGCAAGGGGCGCAATGGCCCGTGTGCTTTTACTAGAGTCTGTTTTGGATTCCAAATCAAGTTTTCTCCTTTTGTATTCGAGTGGAGGAAAAGCAGGGTCCAGGCTATGGGACTTTTCCAAAGAACCGCCGGATCCAGACCCTGAAGCGGGACAAGCACCTTGGGCCCCGAAGTCTCTGTTTTCCTCATCCTTTCTCCTCTGGTGCTGGAGTTGTCTGAAGCGCACATCTCCACAAGGCTTTTTCAAAGGCCTGTCCAAAGTCCTATCTCCATTAGCTGTGAGGCCCCCATTGGGGGTCTCCGCCAGTCCATTTAGATGCAAACACCCGCCTTGCATCTGCGCAGGAACCTCGCTATAACTTTCTTCTGCTGTAGGTGAAGGGGACACCACTCCTGCACCGTTATACAAAGGCAAGCCGCTCTTGGACTCCTTCAGAAGCGTGATCCCAGGTACAGATCTAAACGCTTGTCCAGCCAGCAGCTCCTCTGCTGTGGTCGCGTTCAGACCCATTGTTTTCACTACGTGAGCATCACGGCAGCCATTGGTAACTCTCTCTTGCGGGGAACAGATACTCTCGCGTCCGTGCGTTTTTAAAAGGTCCTTGTTTTCCAGTCTCTCCATGTCATGTCGTCTACTCCTGGATGCGCACGTAGCTCACGTCCAATCCTCATTTTCTGCAGAATCGGCTCTGCTCATGCCTGCCTGGCGGCGCTGTTATCACGAAGCTCCTCGCTAAACTTTCACAGCACACCATAAAAAGGTCCTTTTATTAGTTGTTTATAAATGGAATAACTATTAACTATTTTCCATGGCTGTTTATTTCCAGGGCACGGGTTAATGAGCGTCTAAAGACAGAGAGTAGCATCAGTTAAATCAAACGTTAATAGGCACGTTTACTAACGCACATTATAAATGTGCCCAGTCATACTTTGTATAATTTTGAAAATTTCATAGCGATAGATGAAATATAGTGTAATGAAACAATATCAAAATGTACTACAATAAACTTTTGGCTGATAGTGAAAGAAATGGGCTACGTTTATTTTCAGAACAAAGTCCAGACCTTCTTCACAAACCTACGATCTAACAAAACTGCAAATGGCATATATATTATTTTGCAAAAAAATATATTAAATTCATACGAGATGGACTACATTAATAAAACGTGTGCAATAAAATAGCCTATTCATTTTAAAACACAAAGTCTGATCGCCAAAAGCTTTATATCGCTCCCTCTCTTTCTCTCTCTCTCTCTCTCTCTCTCTCTCTCTCTATATATATAATAGAAATGAACGATACAAGTATATATATATATATATATATATATATATATATATATATATATATAACTAAACTGGTAAAATGATCGGGCATCGAATCCATTAGTTTAACACATTGCTTTAAATGTGAAGGCTGTTTGTATAATAACGTAGGTAACGTTGCATCATGGCAAACTGGTAAATATATATTAATTGTATGTTCATACAGTTAAGCCAAAATCCTTACTGCGAAGATAGAAATATTGCCGCATTTTGGCTTAGTGTACTTACCTCTATAAGTCACTATAATAGACCAGCAGCGACTGTAAAGAATTTCCGGTGTTCTCTCACCCATATGCAATACACGCTCATTTCAGCTGGTAGAAATAATTAAAACACAATTTTCACTGACAACACTGTAATTTCTGTTCCTACAATCCTTGGCGAACAAAGAGTAAGTAGCCTACGCTTCGTATCTGATAAAACACTGTGCGAGTGGCGAAATTACACATCGTACTATTCCCAAGGCCTAACTCATGAATATTAATTTACGACGTCCAATCAAGCATGCTAATTAATATTAAAGAGCCTAGTCTTTTCCATAGTAGGATCAGTAAACTCACTTCCGGGTGTGACAGCGCGCCCCTCCCTCCCCTTCTCTCTCTCCATGAGCGGCTCTGTCACTTACACGTGCGCACATTTGTATCACGTGACCCGAGCGCCAAAATAACAACAGCGGTTCATAACACAAAATGTAGACATGAGCATGATTTTTTTTTCTTTTAATTTCCATATAGACTGTTTTATTTTATTTAGAACCATCATCTTATGGGTATTTCTTACGTATATTATTATTACTCTTATTTAATTAAATATAACATTTTATTTAGCTTTATTTTGTTTTATTTTGTTTGAATTAGAACAATCACTTTTGTTTGCAATGTTATGTCACACTTTCATTATGATTGATGAAATCTGTTCAACCATTTCGTTACATCACATTAAAGTCGTATTGGATCGTATAACTTTTTATCATGCCTTCATAATTTATTCTTGTTTTTTTTATTATGACTTTTATGCATACATTTTTTATTGTTCCAGAAAATTAAAAAATATAAAATAACAACTGAAAATAAAAATAGCAACAACAACAATAATAATAACAATAATAATAATATATTAGAACTATATTTATTATATAATATAATAAAATGACATCATATATATACTCACCTAAAGGATTATTAGGAACACCATACTAATACAATGTTTGACCCCCTTTCGTCTTCAGAACTGCCTTAATTCTACGTGGCATTGATTCAACAAGATTCAACATTGATTCAATCTGGTGACTGTGGGGGCCATTTTAGTACAGTAAACTCATTGTCATGTTCAAGAAACCAATTTGAAATGATTTGAGCTTTGTGATGTTGCATTATCCTGCTGGAAGTAGCCATCAGAGGATGGGTACATGGTGGTCATAAAGAGATGGAGATGGTCAGAAACAATACTCAGGTAGCCTGTGGCATTTAAACGATGCCCAGTTGGCACTAAGGGGCCTAAGTGTGCCAAGAAAACATCCTCCACACCATATATATAGTCAAATTCTGACTCTTGAATGTCTCAACAGAAATCGAGGCAACATTTTTCCAGTCTTCAACTGTCCAATTTTGGTGAGCTTGTACAAATTCTATTTGTAGTGGAGATGAGTGGTACCCGGTGGGGTCTTCTGCTGTTGTAGACCATCTGCCTCAAGGTTGTGCGTGTTGTGGCTTCACAAATGTTTTGCTGCATACCTCGGTTGTAACGAGTGGTTATTTCAGTCAAAGTTGCTCTTCTATCAGCTTGAATCAGTCAGCCCATTCTCCTCTGACCTCTAGCATCAACAAGGCATTTTCGCCCACAGGACTGCCGCATACTGAATGTTTTTCCCTTTTCACACTATTCTTTGTAAACCCTAGAAATGGTTGTGCGTGAAAATTCCAGTAACTGAGCAGATTGTGAGATACTCTGACCACCCCATCTGGGACCAACAACCATGCTACGCTCAAAATTGCTTAAATCACCTTTCATTCCCATTCTGACATTAGATTTGGAGTTCAGGAGAAATGCATTGAAGCAACTGCCATGTGATTGGTTGATTAGATAATTGCATTAATGAGAAATTGAACCGGTGTTCCTAATAATCCTTTAGGTGAGTGTATACAGTATATAGTTAATTTGCAGAAACAGATAACTCAATACTATAATACAAAAATCATGTTTTTATCCTGCTGTCCAATAGATATCAATCAAACAGCAATTGGGTTGTTTTGAATAAGTAATAATAACTTTACACAATAACTTATGCAAAAAAACAAACAAACAACTTAATAACACATGAAAGAAAACATAATAACATAATAAAAACGCCATTTTTTCTAAATGAACTCTTTATATGTTAATTTTTTTTTTTATTTGCTTCACAGTATTATCTAGTTTCATTGATTTTATTCAAATCAAAATCGCTATTTAACTACTGAATGTCACAGATGGTGCCTCTGTGGCTCTCTTTGACCGACAGCGGGAACCATCACCCGAGTACTAAGGTTCCTACCCAGACTCTTTTCTCACTCACCTTTAAAAGGCCTGGTCTTCCTCCTAGTCAGTCTTATCGTCCATTGGAGATATTTCTGAGCGTTTATTCCTGTGTTTGTTTTCATCTGTATGACCCTGGACTGTTTCTACGACGTATGATTCTTGCTGCCTGTCTTGTTGATCTCTGCCTATTTACCGACTATTCTACTGGATTATCTGTTGTAACCCTGGTGCCTCTACCCTTCCCTAAAGCTTCCCTAGAAGAGACCATGCAGATGGGTTCACTCGTCTGACTGAGGAGCGAGATCGGAGGATTAAGAACCGGCTTTGTCTATACTGTGGCCAGCCCAGACATCTAAGAGGCAACTGCTCCACCAGACTGCCTCATCCTGCCACCTCCAGGGTAAGCACCACATCCCTATCTTCCTCTCTGCAACTAGAAGTTTGCCTTGTGCTGCATGGCAGGTTTTGTTGACTGTGGGGCAGCGGGGAACTTCACAGATCGAGAGTTTGCTAATACCCACCATCTTTCTCCATGCAACCCACATGTCGTGGTGGCAGCCCTTGACGGCCGGCCCATATGTTCCGGGAGGATCACCCATAAGACGTAACCCATAACCCTTATCACCAGCTCTCTCCACACTGAGGTCATCCAGCTGCATGTCATCCAGTCACCTACTAATCCAGTGATCCTCTGCCACCCATGGCTTACCTGGCACGACCCTCTGATCTCCTGGAGGGGACAGGAAATTATCCAGTGGTCCTGTCACCAGCAGTGTCTAAAGTTTCCCCGGAAGCCTAGTCCCTCCTCACCTGACACTCCCTGCCGGCAGCCTATCACGACCTGCACACCGCCTTTAGTAAACCAAGGCCTCCCAAACTGTGACATTGACTGCACTATCAATATCTTACCCAGAGCAACACCACCCAAGGGCAGAGTGTATCCACTATCTCAACCAGAGGCTAAAAGCATGCGGCAGTACATCCAGGAGGAACTATCCAAGGGATTCATCCGACCATCCACTTCACAAGTCGCAGTGGGCTTCTTCTTCAAAGTTTCCTCGGCTTTGCGAACTTTTACCGAAGATTCATTCCAGGTTTTAGCCAGGTAGTTGCTCCCCTCACACGGCAACTCACGACTGCATTGGACACCCATCAGCGAAAAGGCCTTCCGCGAACTCAAGGACCACTTCACGTCGGCTCAGATCCTCTGTCACCTGGACCCAGATCGTCAATTCATCATGGAGGTCAACGCCTCCAATACCGGTATCGGGGCCATCCTTTCACAGCGGCATGGGGAACCCCCCAAACTCTTCCCGTGCGCCTTCTTCACACATAAACTCAATCAGGCAGATTAGAACTATGACGTAGGAGACCGAGAACTCCTGGCTATGAAGGCTGCCCTAGAGGAATGGTGGCACTGGTTGTAGGGGTCCACTACCCCCTTCTTGGTACTTACTGACCACAGTAACCTGGAGTACCTGAGAACTGCCAAACAGCTCAACTCCCATTAAACCCGGTGGTCGCTGTTTTTCTCCAGGTTTGACTTTCAAATCACCTATCGTCCAGGGTCAAAGAACTGCAAGGTTGACATGCTATCTCGTCAATTCGATCAGTCTGCTCAAGAGACACCCCTCTCCTCGATCATCCCACCATCACTCATCGTGGCACCCGTCCAATGGAACATCATGAGGGAGATCACGGACGCTCAGGCCAGCCATCCCGTTCCACACGATTGTCCAGCCTTCTACAGCCATTACCCATACCGCAGAGACCCTGGTCCGATATATCGCTGTGGACTTACCTCCTTCCAACAACCACACCACCATTCTCACCATTGTAGACAGACTCTCTAAAGCCTGCCGTTTCGCTCCTCTGCCTAAACTACCCAAGGCTGGGGAAACCGCCCTATCGCTCATGAATTATGTCTTCCGCTACTATGGTCTGCCCAAAGACATAGTTTCTGATCGAGGACCTCAGTTCATTTTCCGCGTTTGGAGGGCCTTCTGCACTCAGTTGAATATCAATGTCAGTCTGACCTCCTGATACCATCCGCAGACCAACGGCCAAGTCGAAAGATTAAATAAAGAACTGCCCTGCTTCCTCCGTGCCTATTGTTACCAGAATCAACATGACTGGAGTGACTACCTACTGTGGGCAAGAGTATGCACAAAATTCGTTAAGAAATCCCTATACCAACCTTACTCCATTCCAGTGCATACTGGGCTTCCAGCCCCCATTGTTGTCCCTGGTCTGGAGAGCCCACCAACCTACCCTCCATCGATAACTTGCTCCAAAGAAGTGAGGCTACTTGGGAGGTGGGCCATGTTCACCTACAACAGGCCATCCGCTGAGTGGCACAGCAGGCTGATCGCCATCGGAGAGAGGGCCCCCAGTACCAGATCGGACAGCGAGTGTGGCTATCCTCCAGGGACCTCCATCTCCGCCTGCCGCAAATTAAGGCAAATTAAGATAACAGCATATTAAAGCCTTGTACATGGTACATCCAAATGCTTCTGAGGGTTTGCTACACTGAATCAACCTAAATTTCTTATACTACACTAATACTTCCAATATGATTTACCCACATTGCCAAATTTCTTTAAAAAAAAGTCCACTGACATAACATAATTTGTATTTGTACACTAATTATAGAGTTTGTCAGTCTCAGCCATTGCCATTACCTTGTTATCATATTCCAAATTTAATTTAGGAAAAAATGATTAAATATTGTTCTTTCTACTTCATATTCTTCATGTTTATTGCATTTGGGATGCACTTTATCCCAAATCATATAAATCAGGGTTTTAAACTATTTAGACATCCCATTTTTGTGGTTTGCAAAAAAGAAAAAGAAAAGAAAAGAAAAAGTTTGATTATTAACGTTTACTGAAAGTCAAATTTTCACAGACTATGTTGTAAAATAATTTGACCTGTTGTGTACCGTATGTGTTCTTACCATATTCACATCCTTAGAGTGAGATGGATTATGGGAGTGAGACTTAACTCCATGCACATTCTCTTATCTGAGCTGATGTTCCTCATAATATATCTAACTGGAATTCTAAACAGAATTCCAAAGATCTTCCTTTCGGGCTTTATTTGGTGCCAAATGGGAAGATTCACAGTGCTCCAGAAAACTGCTGCTAAACCACACACACACACACACACACACACACACACACGCACACATACAAAAGCACAGTCCTCTGTTTTTCATCCAGCATGAAAGAAGACATATCTGATCTAAGGGTGGACAGAAATTGTAATGCAAAAGCCTAATTTTTTAGTCAACACATAGATTATGAATTCACCATTCAATAATCAAGTTTTTAATCTTACAATTGTGCTCTGTTGCCATTGTGCCATTGAGAAATCACTCTACAGTCATGTAGGATGAACATCTGCGACTGTTTTGACTGGCCCCTTTTTTGATGTTGTACTATAGGCTCCATACTGAGCAGGACTCTGCCTGGGATTACAGATCACATGTCTTTCCCGTATCCAGAGGAGGAGGAAGGAACTAGGCTGAAACACTCCTCATGGCGCATCCCACCTTATCAAGGTTAAGGGGATAGTTTGGACATGTTGGAGCATTTTTTAAACATGCAGAAGACTAAATTGCAATATATATTTATTATTTTTTAGTTTATAAATTGAATACATTGTGTAAAATATATTTTTGTGTTCCATATAACACACACACACACACACACACACACACACGCACACACACATACACACAATATTAATTTTAGATTTCTTTTGTCCCTTTAAGCCTTAAATCCTTCAATCAACTTTTTTCCCCCCTCAAACACAGAATAATTTCTGTCTCACTATTACCATTCACTCTTTCCCCATTTTATTTTGTCATTAATTTATTGTTGAACTATTAGAGAAAGATTCCTTGCATTTGCAGCCATTTCTCAAGACTGTTGAAGCATGAGGTCAGCTGCGTGTGCCCTTCAATCTTCCAGCACAGTTTCTTGCAAGTATGTAATAATAAATGGATTCTTTGGCCACAGACGTCCCTCCTTTAGTGACCATTGTAGCTCTTTATGCTCTGAGCTGGAGCCCAATAATCTAGTTGCGTAGCAACAGGCTTCCCAGAAGCCCCTGCTGATATCAGCCCTGACTCAACTGACACATAGCAACCCTGATTCCCACCAGGCAACCCAAGTGAACCCAAAACCCTTTCAGCAGCTATGTCGACAGATTGATTTGCAAATCAAAGCATTTTGCAAGAACATATCAGCTACTGTTGTGCAGGCATGAATTGACCAATTAAAACACAGAGGTCACGGTTGCCCTCAGGAGTAAGAAGTATAAACTATAGAATATAACAAACATGCCAGATATGCAATGACTATAATGGCATAAACGTGCAGATCTTTTTAGGTTTATTGACCTTGACTGCATGTAAAAGAGGCTCTATTGATATGAGAAGAACAGAGGAAATGGTTTTATTGCAGTTTGAGGTACTGTAACCTTGGCCCTTGTCTCAGAAACAGGCCGATACAGTTGGACAACAGCATTGTCTGTTCCAGCATAAGGAGAGTGAGCGGAAGGGTGCGATCCCTGTCCTGCGGTGCAGCTTTCCAGATGTTACTCAAAGGATATGATTTCATTCCTGCAGTGTTATCTGCACAAGCAAAACAGTCTGCGAGTCAACACACTAAGACAGGACCCCTGTGAATCCGACACACAATACTGAGACATCCCGCAAGCAGTGCACACCCATAATGCAATTCACAGACTCGCACAAGATCCGCACCTCCAGCCAGTTAATAATGACTGGCTAACTGTATATTGTTACATCGTACTAAACAAATAAATCAATGGGCAGTCAAAAATAGTGATTTTAGCTGAGATTTTTTTATAATATTGTTTTATGGTGGCACAGTAGTGCACAACACAATAACCACATAATTTGCACTATACACAATAAAATAAACAACACAATGGAAACCAGAGGTTACAGTTAAATAAATGGTAGATGTAGTATGCAATTGTAGATCACAAAATTTCACAGACCAAAAAAAAAACCCTGACAACATGCCAACAGACAAGAAAGAGCAGGTTAACTCTTGTAGTAAACAATATCTTAGCTTTAATTATTATTATATATTTTTTTTTTAAATTAGAAATTAGAAATTTGAAAACTGAACTATTTTGTGGCTCTTTAATGTGTCAGGACAGATCACTGTAGTGCCTCAGGTGGCACGTGAACCCAGGGTGCTATAAGTGGGGGGAGGTTTAGGACAATTACAAGGGCCAGATGAGTCCGGGGGCCAGAAATCATAGCATGAAACAGGAATGAACATCTGAAGGTATTTAATTTTAACTGTGGAAAAACATTAATTCATAATTTTTCTAGTACAAGTCCACTGAAAATCTACACTCATGTTGGATTTGCTTGCTGGACAAAACGGTGGATTCAATTTGATTACAAAAAATAAATATATTATTAGACATTACTTTTGTACGCAGAACATTGTTATATATATATATAAAATGTTTGTCAAATATAAAAAGGTTTACGTACATCACCTTGCTCTTTTTCACAGTTAAATCTGAAGCTTTTCATTACAAACATTTACTAAGGTTTTACTACTACTAAAAAAAACCACACTATCCATAGTTTAACCATGGTATTTGTCGTTATACAAATGGAAATTAATATGCCAAAAAGCCACTTTTACCACAATAATATTTTTCGAGCTGGAATCTCCCGCCTTCTTTGATTTGATTGGCCACATTACTCATTATAATATTGGCTAGCACTGTAAGACAGTCTAAACATTACATTTTTTTGTTGGGTTTGTACAAAAAAAAAAACAGAAAACAAGTCCACTGTTCAATATTTGAGACGTGAAAGTAGCGCCGGTTTTAACGTAGGTGGAACAGCGGAACGATACATCGTTGGCATGACGACAGCTTCTGACCGCTGAACTGCGCGAAAAATCTCACGTACGTTAGTGGTGTAACAAATATATCTGAGTTTAAGAATTCAATTTGTTTGGATTTAATTAACGCTTTAATCAACTTTAAATGATAAGAATAACTGCAGACTTATTCGGATTTATTTAAACACAAATCAAGGTATAGGCCCTTTTCTCCTTAATTCTGTGATAACAAACATGAAACCTATTGCTTGTAATCTAACTTCTATGAGCTTCGGCTCCTTTAGTATGATAATAAACATCTTTATATGAAGTAAATCATTCCATATGCTCAGCTCTTCTGATCTCAGCATGGCAATGAGAGCACATCAGGCCAAACACAAGTCAAATAAGCAAGGAAACCCTGTGGTAGAATTAGAATGTGATAAAAAAAAAAGTAGCTATAAGGAATCATGATAAAATCTACATGAATACAAAACACATTTCCAGTACCACCTTCCACCTTTTAAACTTTGTACAGGTTGGGTAATAGGAAAAAGCATTGTTTTTAATGAATAGGCTGTACAGAGAGAGCTGGTCCATAACCCACCTGTTTCAGCTGTTTTTGCAGTCAATTACAATCAGTGTATCTCTACACTTTCCTGTCCTGGGAAAGTAGCCACTGGTGGAACATTCTCTGGTATTTGTGTGGGTCAAAAGGAAAGACTCTGGGGACTCGCTGTGTTCCAGTTTTGTTACGCATGCTAAAACTATGTTCAAAAAGGGAAATGTTCGACTGAAAGGAGGAAAGAAATACATATCCTCTGTACCCTTGAACACAGTCCACTGTAACAGTAGTTTAACTCTCTTGTTGCCCTCATTGTCGAAGGGCTATGGGCACGCAAGAACTGTTTTGAATAGTTTAATGAAGATATTCACGTGATTAGTTCACCAAGATGTTAACACTCATTTTTAGAGAAGAATGCTTCATAGGCAAGCTTTTAAAAGTTTAGGACTGCATAAAGTTAAATATCACAACCTTGTTTATTAATCTCCTGAGATTAACAACGGCCAGAAATGAACAACTAATCATGACTTAATGCCGTGAGAAAAATTTCACTCATTAAGGGGTGCTTTTAAATAATAGCCAAAATCGTACAAAATGTGCATAATTAAACCTTTATTAACACTTTATCAGGTTTTGAGTAACATTAACAAAAGATGGGCTGTGCTAGCAGGCAAACTGAAGCGAAAGTGGATAATTTAGCGTTTTCTAATTTAGAGTGTTTTTATAGATGTGACATATTTATCTTTTGAGAACCTCATTAATCATTTGAAGGCATGGCCTAATCCTCTCACACCTTGTATTTATATTTCATAGTGTACACACCTCATTGTGAACGTTAAATCTCTGGCCTAGATTTTTTGAAACTGTTGACACATGCATTTTGACTAAGCCTATGTTAAAACAGCAGGGATCAACAAACCACAACTCAGCTGAAGGCAAATAAAAACAATTTTATTCAAAGGACCATAAAGACTGATAATAAATGCATTTTAAAATGGTCAGCACGCATTTGCTTTGGTGTCAAAAATAAGAGATTTTCAGTAAAGAAATAACATTTCACTTTGGCTTTTTGCTCATTGAACTGAGCCTGGCATCTTCTAATCCAGATTGGATAACTTCATGCCTCCTTCATGTATGTCCTCACAGCCACCACATCACCTATTACGCATTTCTGCCAAAAGAGAAATATGATTATAAAATGTATAACAAAATAATGGAAAAACAAACTTTTTGTACATTTAGCTAGAATTTATAAAACAGAAAAATAGTTGTTAACTATCATTACTATTCTAAACTAGTCCCATTTTTATTTGACTACCCTATTAAAAACATTTTACCCTATTAAAAACATTACATTTGCAAAAACATTTTAAATAAAAAATAAGTCATTCAAATTTAGCTAAACATTTTCCCCCACTTTTTTTATTTTTATTATTTACTAATTTTTTTATTATTTCCATTAGATATTGCAGTCGCAAAGAGCAAATAGAAGTAGTAGAAGAAGAAATATTTTACAATTAAAACAAGTAAAAAACTATATTCAATATAGTGTCTTCCATAACCTTTGAGACTATATCACAATTTCAACGTTTTACTAATTTTTCCAGTTTTCCCTGATTAATTATATATAAAAATATGATAATCAAAGCTAATAAAAATTATTATTCTTAATTTAAAATAAAATACTATATTTTATAATGTTTAATTTGATAATTTATAAAAGTGCAAACTGTCATTTTTTATATATTTATTTTTATACATTTAAATTACTGTAAATATATACAGACCATTTTGACACAATTGCATCAGCAAATAACTTATATTATCCTGTATTATAATGTAATTATCAATATTATAACGCGTTTTACATAAATAAAAGAGCATCCTTACAGCTACTAATTTCCCATCGGTCACCTCCCTTTCTATCGTCGATTCTTTGCCATCCCAGGTCTGTTTCTGCACAAGTTTTCCGTTATCAAGAGTCACAACAGTCTGCAGATAAAGAGATAGAAGAACCCGTTAACTTGATACAACAACCTTCTTTACACAAACGCAAATATTCCGCCTATTCCTTTACAAACCGTAGTCTTTCTATCATCAGCGGTGACCTCCTCGAATGACTCATTGAGTTTAAATTTGATCTCAGTAGTTTTGAAGGTGCTCTGCGACTTCATGCATATGAGCCCCTGGTCGTCCACACACACGACCAAGTTGGGCTTGGTCCGGTTTCCCACCTGACGAGTAGCGAAACCCACACCTGCAAAAAAAGAAATGCGCATCTTTCATTCACGAAATAATTAAACACTATGATATCCCATGCGTTTGATAAAACCAAAATAGTTTAAATTATCTTTTAGCAAACGGTACATATTTGCAATATAAAGTGTATTTGCAAGTCAATAAATGATAAAGCATCTCATACCTAGAGCCTTCATGTACTCGTCAAAGTTTTCGCTGGTGGTCATCTTCCATGTTCCCACGAATTTGTCAACCATTTTCCCGGATGATGATGATGTTCCCTGTCACTCAAGCAACAGCTCAAAGCTCAGATTTATTCTGATCTGATCTGATCGAATGACTGCAAGCTTTTTCAACAGCTCCTCCAGCACGTGCGTGTTCACATCAGCCAATCAGATGATCCAGCGTCACTGCGCGGAGTTCCTCAAACTCCCGCCTGCGAACGCATCCCAGAACTGGGGAAGAGTTCGCGTTTTCCGAACCACAAAAACGGTCAAATAACATTTACTGGGTCAGAGGACAGCAATCACAAAGATCACGTACATGGACAGACAACATATTTTTAGAATGATGTGTTCGACCAACTATGAGAAAAACCTTTCCTGGCTAAAAAGATGACCTTTCCTCACAGTAACTGACTGTAACATGCTTATAATTATTAATATAGACAAAACAACTCTGAACCTTAAATTCTGTAGGCTTTGTGTTAATAAAAGTTAATTCACAGGCGTGATTTCATTTGGATATAAAACATACGCATATTTAGTTACATTTAGAATAGTCAAGTCAAGTCAAGTCACTTTTATTTATATAGCGCTTTTAACAATACAGATTGTAGCAAAGCACTGAACA
>JAUCMT010000028.1:1114445-1128742 GCA_032357475.1 Enteromius thamalakanensis
TAGGTGGGCGGAATTTCCGGTTGGTTGGTGTTTTGTGTGTACCTGGTAAAAGTATAGCGTACACCGTCAGCGTTGCATTAAATCGCTATGAAATGTCTCTGAGAAGTTCCGGGACGACGTGTGCAGTTCGTGGCTGTCACCACAATCGAACGAAACTAAACCTATGGCTAAAACAAGAGTGCTATGATCATAAACCGCTTACAAAATCACAGTGCTCTTGTCCACAATGGTATTCCTTTTATCGGCTGCCTACTGCTGAGGAGGACAGGAGGATTTGGCTCAGGAACCTGTATTTGAAAAAGCCTCCGAAGAGCCTGTACGTGTGCAGCTTTCACTTTGTTGACAAGAAACCTACAGCAGAGAATCCTTTTCCGACTCTATGGCTCGGCTACTACAGACCTCCGGAAAAGAAACGCCGCAAACTGCAAAGAAAAGAAACCAGCACTGCGTCTACAGGTGTGCTGCACAGGTTCTAAAGTTGTAGTAATAATAATATATTAATATTACTGTTTTACTGTATTTTAATTCAGTAAAATGCATGATGTTATAAACTTAAACCAAACACTAATCCTAACCTTACAATTAGTAGGCGATAAGTTGTTTATTAATATTTATAATATCTGTGGTATGTCCATATTTACATATGTATGTGTTTGTATTTCCACTAATAATTGTCTCTTTCCTTTCAGATGAGTTTGGTGGCACAAGTGTTTCATACTGTGATGCTCAGATTCTGGATGGACCCAAAACTGGAAGATAAAAATAATGTGCTTTGATGAGATCTAGTATCGGTTAAACAAAGAGTTTGGTTCCAGACCGTGTGTGAGTGTTCAGTGACACTCATGAAACTGAAGTTTAATTCAGTTATATCTGATCTGTCACTTAGTTTTGGAGTTTCTTGGGATTGTTAGTGTGTGGATTGACCGCTTGTCTCACTGCTCCTCTGTGACACATTCACTTTGATCAGAGCCACCTATCCTTAGTAGGTTCCTCATCATTAGTCTCTGTTCAGAGAGCAGCCTTTATCCCAAGAGCCTATATGCAAAAAGTGAGAAAGTGACATGCAACAGTTATGACAATCTCTGTCATGATTCTCTTTTATTGTATTAAAAAAAGAGAAAGATTCCACGAAAGTGAATAATGCAGGATGTCTCCATTTTCAGTTTCGCAAAAATAAAGTGAAATGATCTTTGGTTTTTGGGTAGACTAACCTATTAACAATACACACTTTGTAATAAAGGATAAAGATGGTTTAAAATGTGAAATGAAATGTAAATAATTTGTATACGTGCCTAAGAAAAAGAATTTACTGGTTTGCATCTAAAGACAAAATAAAGTTGAAACAGCTCATATTTACATTTAAAACCAGGGGTATTTGTTTGACAAAAAAACTGACAACTAGCTGCAGTCTCCCGCCTACTGTTGGATGTAAATAATTTTATTCGTGCATTAAACATACTATATTAATGTATATTTTGAGTTATCGGCAATGGCATTTGATGTCGTAAACTTAGAGCAGTGTAAACGCAATAAATTCTTGATTGTAATTCTGTGAAATGACCAGCAGATGGCGGTACTATTGCATCTTTAAATATTACAATTACTACAGGATTTTTTTGAACAGTTAAGTCTACACAAAGAGCAACCTTTCCCACAAACTAAAAAAGAAAAAAAAAGCTTTTTCCTGAAAACAGTTTGAGCTTAAATTGTTTATATATTTTAATAAATGCCACCGATTTGACATTCTGTTGTTTAACCTAATAGCAATCTTATGTAAGTGTAGCTCAACTATACTTTTTTTGAGCCAGTGAATGCAAGAGATTTGATTTCAAGAAATCGATCTCGATGTGAAAACTTTCCTCTCCTGCAGACAATTCACCCAATCGCTGCTCGCCAGGTGACGTCACGGACATGAAAGGGAATTCTGCATCAAACACGCGCAGCAGATCAGATCAGATCACACAAGACCGAGCCGTGCCCGCCTCGGGATCATGCAGTTTGGCTTCTCTTGCGTTCGAATGGAGCCTGTGCATTTGCAGAGACTCGGATTAAAATGTGGAGGACTGTAATTGAATAAACAGGCCAGTTTAAAGCGCTTTTGTCCAGGACGTGTCTGCAGCTTTGATGCACGAGCTGATGGGAGATCAGATTACAGGCATCAGACCGCAGGCTTTTATCTGAGCTTTGACTTCAGGGCTGGACTCCGGACGGGTTCAGACCTCAGCGGAGAGCGCACTGGGTCACATCCCGTTCCCGAACAGCTTTCCAGGAGACGGCGATCTCGCGAGCGACTCGTTGATCATCGGTAAGAAAGTTTTGCGCGGAGTTGCATTGCTGCTTTGACCGCGCGTAATATGAATGCTATAATAAACGCTAATAGCTTATTATTCATAAAAAGGGACCTGTTTCTATTTCTTCCATTTTCTAACACAACATAATGTAGTATTACATGAAAATTAATAACAGCGACAAAATAACCCAGTAGTCTAGCAGGCGATATCTTTTTATATTAGATATTATTGTTTTTTCAGATTCAGATAATATTTTTAAAGTATATATCAATATATAGTTGTTTACATACAATATATAGACTTTGCAGTTTCAATTTTTTTACATATGAGTTAATAAAATTTATTAAAAAATATTGATAACAATAAAATTGTTTTTTTTTTTTAAATCTCTCTCTCTCTCTCTCTCTCTCTCTCTCTCTCTCTTTCTCTCTCTATGTAATCATACAAACTAAATTTAAAATACTTATAATATAGTATAACAGTATAAGCCAGGATGTTTATGTAGGTGAAATCTTTGAAAATTGAGACCCTATTGGTACCCTATTTTTATTAATCTGCATCTGTATCCAACTCAATGTTAAACCTGTTTAAATTGATAAACATCTACATGACAACTTTCTGATGTCTGATTTCAGCATGCAGCTTTATTATTAACTTTAAAAATGGCTATTTATGTATAATAATCATTGTTTGCTTGGTGTTCACACAGTTATGAACGATAATGCAAATAGTGTCCTCCATTAATCATTCATCAAAGAATTTCTGCGTTCACAGTGTATGTGGGAAAGACCTTTCACAATGCCTCGGGCTCTTATCCTCTCCAGTTTTCCTCTCCAGAGGATATTTGTCCTTCAAATGTGTGTTATGGTATGTTTTGTTCACTCTTTGCTAACTTAGATGTGCTCTAAAATGAGGCTGCATTTACTTGCTCTCCAATTTGGCAAACCTCCATTTATAGATTATGGAATAATCAACCATGTTTGATTCATCTTCCTTACAGTTTGCAGTTATGGCAGAGGAGAGAAGAGACTGCAGGGAACAGGAATACAAGGATACGTTTGGAAACTGTATTTCCTGCCGGCAGTGTGATGCAGGACAAGAGCTTTCCAAGGTTTGCCAATTCTTTACTAGGTTATTTATTTTTTGTTAAATGCGTATCAAACTAGTATTTATAATTTCCTAAAAAGATTACATCTTAGACATAATATCCGAAGCGCTCTGTTCCTTTGAACTGGTTCCAGTTGAACTCTTTCCATTCGACACCCACCACAGCCAGATTAATACGCAGATATATTTACTGATACTTTTAAGTTATTTAAAAAAAAAGACCACGTATGCGATTAAATCTGGGAGACGCGTTCCCATTAGAGTTCATGAAAGACTTCAAAACCAAACTGACCAAAAGCAAAGAGTTCACCAATAAAGAGGGGATGCCAGTGTTTTGAATAGCTTGTCCCGACTAATTATTTATTGCTTCCTGCTTTTCATAAAGAGAGAGGGTGAACCACTGTTCTTCTTTGTAGAGCGCTGGCCACGCTTTAATCAGTTACACCCACACTTCTGCTCACAATCTTCTGTTTTTCCTTCGAGCCTTTTAATGTCATTGCCACCCCTGAGAATTTCAAAGCCTTGTAAATGTGGCATGTTAAGAAATTACGTGGTTTTGTACTATAAACCTAATCTAAATGGAGGTCTGGGGTATTTCTACAGGGTGAAAATCATTACACCGTTTATGCCTGGGTAGATGCAGGTACATAGTGCTGTTGGATGTATACAAATGTAGTGCACATGCACGACTTTCATGTCGGTACACATGAACACACACTTATTAGTTATACGCTTCAGCGCTTCAGATGTTTTCGGCCAATTAATGCTTTGGGGCCTGAGGAGGTAGTGAATGATTGCCTACTTTTTCCGTTCAAGCACTTGTGGTTTTCCCTATTCTTTAAAGCCAAGGACAATATCATGTGGTGTTTGAAGCACTGCAGTTTAGTTTCGATGCTAAAATACTTTCTTTTTAACTAGAAGTATACTAGTAGGTTTATGTTCCAAAAAGTACAAACACTGGGGTGTTATCAAAATATTGCTTTGATTGTTTGAACAGCCTGACCTGCCAGACAACAGCATTAGTGGCTCAACCAATGGCTTAGGTTTGGGGGCGGGGCTATCTGTTTGTTGTGACCAATGGTGGATGGGAGGAGTGCTGGGAAACCTGTTTAAAAAGAGTCATTATTTTTACTTTACAACTTGCACTTAATCTTAGAATAGATTTGGGAACAACAGCAACTCCTTAACATTTTTGTCGTTTTAGTCTCTGACACTTTAGAAGCTCTTATAGGTGATTTGTTTGTATGAGATGACGCCCTTTTGCTGTTTCTCAGATCCCTGACTAGTTAAACAGCTTGTAAAACCCCCACCTACATGCTGTATTAATAAGGTGATAACAACCAAGGTAAAGTTTTGTTGATAGACATGTTGTAATTGTTAAAGGTATAATACGGTCAAAAATGAAATCATTTACACAGCCTCATGTTATTCTACAATTTTGCACGTAATCAAGATCGCTGTGTCTCGAGAAACCAGACGGTTTGATTTTAAGAATGAATCAGTCAGGTAAACTCTTAACAGCAATATAAATATTTCACTAATAGTGTTTTAATATTGTTAAATGCATCGGTTGCCAATAGTGACGTAGCAATCAACGTTATCTCACAACCGATTCATACGACCTCACTTGAAAGTGTTTGGTTTAGGATTTGTCTAACCCTCATTTGAGACAAAAGCACAGACGTTTCACAGTTCTCTTGCCCATCATCCCATCCAACTCTTCACAAATCAGACAAAGAACAGCTTGGACAAATAGGAGTATGGAACAACACCAAAGTAAAAAAAAATTATGACTTTCATTGCTTTTCAACGATTGTTTGAAATGAAATCAGGACTTTTGATCCGTCAACAGATTCATGGGGGGGGCTTACTTTAGCATTTTTAATAAATTTTATAGTTTTGCATAGACACACTAAAGTGTGTTTTAGGATAATTGATTTTTGCCTTAATTGACAATTAAGTATGAATAACGTTTACATATTGTAATGTAATGCAGTGCTTTTTTTTATCCTAAAATGTTCCCAAGCCTAATTTCTTGAAGCAAAATATAACTATTTTCTCCTTTTTTTTTATGTGGGATGAAATATGACCCAGATATGTTTTTGACAGGTTTTATGAGATTTACCCTTGAAGCTTACCTGCTGGGTGAAGTGAGAAGTTCACTCTTTGCTTTGATACTGATGAGCAGGAGGGTTCAAGTTAATTTACTAGAACATAGTGTTTTTGGGGTTTAAATTCGCTGATTTCAAAACGCTTGTGTGTCTGAACATGCTTCACTCCATACAGCTTTCTCCTCTTTCACACATCCATCCTGCTGTTTTGCTTGGCATACTCAATCAGATCTGATCTGGAGATAGTGGAAAAATGGTACTTGCGGGTACTGGTTTGGTGAGTCCTCTTAGACAAGATTGTTCCCGGGTGATTCTGGACTATGAAAACAGGCATTTGGAAAGAATAGATGTGGCATCTTTTCATTTTATAGAAAACTATCAAAAATCTCAAATATCTGTACAAAGACAATAGTTTGCTTTGATCACTGTCGTATTGCAACATGCCTGTTAGTTCGGGGATTAGATAGTGTGTATTGACCTCTTGACTTTTAAAAAAAACAGTAGCAGGAAGCAGACAGGAAACGGTGTAGGAAACAGGATTAGGAAATGTTGAGCCATATTTGGGAGCCTGAATCCTTATGGGCTTTTATCTAATGTTAGCTGATGATTATTAATGTTGTGAATCAGATTCAAACACCCATTGCCCCTATGAACACCACATCTTATGATGATAATAACTAATAAGCTATAGCTCTGACACATGGACACGTCTGAGGCAAATTCAGAAACCCTAAAAACTTAAATTAAAAACTTAAATTTCCTTCTCTTATGAGCACCACAGCTGACAGCAATAACTGCTAAGCCGGATCGCTGACATGTGTACACTTTTTCTTTTGACAACAGTAAAACAACAGAAAATGTTGGAGACATAGGATAAGGACATGTTGTGAGCCAGACTTAAACTCTGCTTGTTCCGTTGAGAATCACTGCTCACAGTTAAAACTACTAAGCTGCGGTTCTAAAAAAAATGGACAGACTCAGACGCTATATTCTGTAGATTGAGTCCTCATTGGCTTATATCTGATGTCCAGCTAAGATTATGAAATGTTGCAAGCCAGATTTGAACTCCTATAGCCCATATTAGCTCCACAGCTTACAGTGATACCTACCAAGCCACTGCTCTGACACAAAGACACATTCTGCTTAAGACATTTTTATTGAAACAATAACAGGAAAAGGAGAGAGAACTTTGAGGGAACCAGGTTGAGGAAGTGTTGCAAGCTGGATTCAAACTCTAATTTCCCTGTTGAGCACCAATAGAAATAAATACTTATGGTGCTTTTCCACTGCATAGTAAGGTATGGTACGGTTCAGTACAGCTCACTTTTGGGTGGTTTTCCACTGGGAACACTGTTCCACTGGTCCACTGGTCCTTTTTTTATTGCCACCTCAGCCGAGGTTCCAAGCGAGCCGTACGTTACCAAAACGAGACGTGTAAACTCCGCTGTTCACTGATTAGCTGGAGAAAATCGTCATTACTGCGTCACTGAACTTGCCACATGAGACACACCGCTGGATTTAAATCAGCACAGCCAGCGAAGGATCGTATGCAACTGTTTTGTTTGAAGAAACGCACCTTTGTGTATCAACCAAAAATGGTTGTTTCGTGGTCTATTGAGGAAGTACAGACGTTCCTCTCGTTGATAGCCGAGGAACGGGTCCAGCGAGAGCTTGATGAGGCGGCACGGAATGAAAAATGCTCCATTGTTGCGTGTTTGTTTGTGGCGCGTTTACGAGGATGTCACGACAGTAGAGGCGCAACTTCTAAATGCTGGAAGATCCCAGCAGCATACTCCAACAGACAAACCACATGAGGTTACAAAGCTCCTTAGATTTCTCTTCCCCCCTTCGTTCTGTTGTTGATTATCTCTCTGGGAATGGCATCATGCCTTCAAACGGAGTGACCATACCTCTTTTATTTTCTGTCCTCCCCGATCCTTCATGCCCTGCTGGAGAGGAAGGTCTTATATAGGCTGCAGCCAGGCAACAACAGCTGTCGTTCTGTTCAGGCAGCCTATATGCAGTCTTTGGAGGGCCTGTGTTGAGAGAGCCAAATCGGTCTGCTCTAACAGTGTCTGATCCCTGGGCCAGGCTTTGTGGAGAGCTCTTGTCACTGGCTCTCTCACACAGGCCAGTAATCCATGTGTGCCCAAGCTGGGAAACTGGATCGCGGTGTAGAAAGAAGGCCCCTGTTTGAAGCAGATCGCCACGTTAATGTTATATGAGCCTCTTCTCTAATCCAGCTCAGTGTGGTGGAAATGCAGGCGGGTAAGGGCGACCTGACTTGGGAAGGGGCAGCTGGGAAAAAAACAATAGTGCAGGGTGATATCAAACCACCAAGGTCCTCTCACTTTCCTCCGCATGACGCTCCTCTGCTGGAATGTGAGTGGTGGGAACGGGATTGTTTGAGAAGATGTGTTTGTTTAATGGATCACAGTTACAGATTGTGCTGTTTATAAAGTTGAAGAAGCATTTAAGGGCATCTTAGAGTTCTAATATGTCAACAAAGGGCTCATTCATTTTTATTTATTTGTAATTTTTTTAAGTTAATAAAGACTTTGTAGTGTTTTTGAAAGTGTGTGTTTATGATAACAATGACTGCATTTATTTGCTCTTTTTTTACGTTTTAATAAATGCATTATGTAATGCTTTTTTAGATTTGTTGCTTAAGAAACAGTTGAAAACAGTTGTGCTGCTTATAATTTTAACAATTTCTACAAAAATACTAAGTAAAACCAAAAAACTTATTGTAAGAACACATGAAATTCACAGCCAATCAAAACATTTATTATAATTTATATATGACATATCTATATTAATTATATATTTAAAAATATATTATAACTTTTTTCCAATATTAACATTTACAGTATTATTATTACTTTTAGAAAAATTTTTTATTTATAATTATTATTATATTAGGATTTTACAACTTATTTCTTATAATTAAAAAAAAACCAAACATATTTTTGTATACTAGTAAATAAAAATAGGTATTTTAAATTGTACAAATATTTCACAATCTGTATTTTTATTATTTTGATCAAATAAAAATAAATATACGTCAAAAAGAGATTTTTGGAAAATTCACATTCAACCAAACTGTGAATACAGAACTATAAAAAGTACCTTAAAAGCAATCAAGACAACTCGTGCACACTACAATCCTGGTTGTCAGAAGCCATACAGTAGCTTTGTGTTGGAAACGAACCCTAAAGGTCATCGCACACTGAGCCCGAAAAAATAAATACGACCTCACTCAATCATGTTTACACACTGCCTACTAAACATTCGTCTGTCATAAAAAAAATTCTGAATAAGTTTGTTTTCTCATCCATAGCAAGCATTTTGATAGGAAAGGATGAAAAATATGAAAAGTACAGAAAACGCATTCAAAAATGTCGGACTCAGTGAAGCTCATTCAGTAGAAATCTTGCTGCACTTTTCATGTCAAAACTCATTTGCGTCCGTTGATTCCAGATATTCTTCATTCACTCTCATAAACAAGTTTATAAATGATGACAGAATTTTTATTTTTGCACGAACTATTGTTCCTCTAGCACACGTTTCTTAGTCAGAACTAGACTGGAAACTCTGTGTTTTGAATTAGTGTCACATTGCTAGTGGGTTTCATTCAAAAACGTCACGATTGGTTAATTCTGTTGGCTAGTTGCATAAGGCATTATTTGAATTCCGTAAAGCTTTGCTTCACTTACGGTTTGAGAAATCTGGCTCAGTGAAAGCTGAATATATTCCCGCAAGATTCCCAAGAATTATATCAATGTGGAAAGGATTTAAAGCAAACAAGCGTATTCCAGATTGATTACTGTCAGTAGAGTTTTGGAAAGACTCTGGTACTGTTTATTGAAGTGGGTGGACCGGGGGGTGGAGGGGCTGATCTGAGTAATGCTAATTAAGCGGTACTTAAGATTTCAGTTTAGATCCTGGAGCCTGGAAAAGAGTTTGCTTACATTTTACTTCTTAATGTCAAACTCAATGTGGCAAAAAGTCCAACATGTTGTACAGAAACATGCCTGTTCGTCACAGTTCGAGGAAAGACCGAAAAAACATCTTCCCAGATTAATTTTCTGTCTCATTTGTGAGCAAAATACTAGTGTTTTGTTGCTAGTTGCTTAAATAAAGATGACTGTATTCTGTTGTATTGTGATAATCCTCATTTAGTCATGCTCAGACACTTTCCCTGTGGTCTCTTTGTCATGTTTTGCTTAGACGTTGAATGTGTACTGTACAATCTGCCTCATATTGTTACACAAGCTGCACAGTTTTAGATCTTGTAGTGAAATGCAATAAGCCTGTATTTAGGGAACAATGCAATGGGTGTTGTCTTGTTTTATTCAAGAGCGCTGAGAATTCCTCTCGACCCCACAGCTAGACATTGAGACCTCTCTTCAGGTTTCTTTCATGATTTGAATTTGCGTACGTACACAGATTGCCTTTCGGGGGGAAATCTCACGAAACTTGTCAAGAACATGTCTGGGTATTGTTTCACCCCAATCAGTTTTCCTTAAAGAATATGAGGCCTGAAGTCATTTGGAGGAACTGGCATCTACTGCATACTAGCTTTTGTCACGTTTCAGTCAATTTAAATTCAGTCAAATAATTTGTTTTTTTATAGTTATAGTGCTGTCAAACAATTAATCGCAATTAATTGAATACAAAATAATTTTTTTGCATAATATATGTTTGTGTTCTCTGTATGTTTAAGTTAATATAAATAACAAATACAATCTATATTTATAATCATATAATTTATATTTTAAATAAATCTATTTAATTTAGAAACATAAAATTTTTCTGAAATATATATGTGTGTATTTATATATACATAATACATATACACAGCACACATGCAAATATGAATGTAGACAAAAACTTTTATTTTGGAAACGATTAATCATAACTAATTATTTGACAGCACTAATTATTATCAATACAGCTGCTTAATGTTTTGTTGAAACTAAAAAAAAAATTTTGTTAAAAAGAAATTTTGTGTAATATTTAAAATATTTTTTACTGTCTCTCTTGGTCAGTTTAATGCTTTTAATGTTACTATTAAATTTGCTATTAAATGTTACTTTTTTATTTATGTATATTTAATATTAATAAATAATATTTTTTAGCATATTTTAAAATTAGCAAAATTTGTATTTTGCGATTATTCATAATCCTTTATTTATTTATTAAATAAATATATAACGTTTTATGATTTTAATTTAATATTGAAATGTGTGTGCATTCCTGATTCGGTGGTTAGAAACTAACAGAAAAAGCAAACTTAATTGTGCAAAAATTAATTGAAATATTTGTGTGTGCATTACTAAAACTCCAAATCTTTAATCTCTTTAAATCTTTTAGTTAAAGGGATTTCTTCCCTTTCTGCATTACGCTACCAAAACCTCTCAATATCAATATCTCTCGCACACACTTCAGCTGAAGAGAGGCCTGACAAAACCTCTGCAATAAACTCTAAAATAAACCTACAATGGGCGTCCCCATGGGCCTTTCTGATTCAAATGCGGAGCCCTTTGGGGGCCCGGAGCAGAAGGCTGTTCATTGATCCCGTGAGAGTCAGGGAGATTATTGCCTGTGTAAGATAGACTCTCTGAAAAGAAGCTTGGCCTTTGTTCAGCGGGGAGATTTCACAGACACACACACACACACACACACTGTGATCATTATTTCATCTCGGCCTCTTGTTAGTCCACATTGGCGCTTTTCTTTAGCGCAGCTTTCCCTCGCCCTTCCCTTCCTCGGCAGTGAGATATCTTCCGTTAATCCTCGCAGGAATGTGGCTTTGGCTATGGGGAGGATGCCCAGTGTGTGCCCTGCAGAGCCAGTCGCTTCAAAGAGGACCGCAGCCTGCAGAAATGCAAGCCCTGTCTGGACTGTTCCCTCCTCAACCGCTTCCAGAAGGGGAACTGCTCCACTACGAGCAACGCCGTATGCGGAGACTGCCTGCCCGGGTGAGTCAGCCATAGGAACGCAATTGTATAGAGTAAAGCACGATGGGCGTTTTCAGAAACCACAGGCTTAAGTCAGAATATAATAAAGCTTTTAAAGAGGGGTTTTCACAGCGATGCTGTGGGAGAAGCATTTTGGGTTCCCCTAAACCTTTCAAGTTAGTAAGTCTTTCCATTTAAGAACATTTGAATTATCTACACTCTGAAATATAAAAGTTCTGTATTGGCATTGATGGTTCTACGAAGAATCCATTCGTAATCGAATTCGTAATCAGATTCCAAAAATGAAGTATATGTATTACATTAAATTTCATTTTAAAAATACTTGTAATCAGACCACAGTTACTTTTTCATGGATTACTCGATTAACCGCATTCAAAATAAAGGTTTTTCTTAACATAAAATATTTGTGTGTACTGTGTATATTATATATATATATATATTTATTTATATACACACACACACACATGCATGTATACATTTCCCAAAAATGTATGTCCATATATTAAAATATATTTACAAATAATATAAATGTTATGAATATACATATATTCATGCAAATATTTTCAAAATATATGCATGTATGTGTGTATATATATATATATATATATATATATATATATATACACACACTAAATATGCACAGCACACACATATTATGTAAACAATAACTTTTATTTTGGATAAGATTAATTGTAAGTAATCGTAAACAAAAAACTTTATTTTAGCCTGCGAATAATCGCAAGTAATCGCGAAAAAATAAATAAATAAAATTTAATAAATAAATAAATAAAAATTTAGCCTGCGATTAATCGCAAACAAAAAGTTTATTTTGCCTGTGATTAATCACAAGTAATCATAAACAATAACATTTATTTTGGATGTGATTAATTGCAAAGTAATCGTTTGACAGCACCAGTAATTGAATGTTATTTACACAACAGCATTAATTTTTTCCTATTTTATTGATTCTCCCTTATTCCTATTTTTCACCTATTACATTTTCCTTTCTAAAAATTATTACTACTTATTATATACGCTTAGAAAATCTTCCAGATTTGTGGATGATCCCACATCTATTAGTCATGTGGCTGCGCAGCATTTGACCACTGCTTTTACAAAATCATTTCAGGTTTAAAATTTATTTTAACGTTGCATCGACTACTGATGAACATATTAATTAACGCTCAGTCAGTTATTTGTATTTCAAACACATTCAAATGCACAGATTTATCTTTTTTTTGTCATTTGATCCTCTTTCACCTATATATATATAATGAATTAATTTAGTGTTAAAAAATTAAATATCACATTCTCATTGTTCTCTGACATTAATTTTAGCCACATGACAAGTTTAACATTTAACCTGAATGCTTGGTCAAAACAACTCAATTGCTGGTTCTGTCCATATTTTACCCAGCATAGACACTCTAAAAAATGCTTGGTCAAATACAACAGCACTGGGTAAAATAAGGTTTTGATGCAGCAGTTGGGTTAAATGTTAAAAAATAAAGTTCTGCGTCAATGCCAAAAGGAACCTTTATTTTGAAGAGTGTATTAACCTGTACTTTTTTTTTACTCCAGCCGCAAGCAAAGCCAAAAATGTCTGAATTTAAAGTCCAGGTCAGGAAAATAAACTCAAATCCCAAACATGCCCTAGAAGCTAAAACATGTCAGGTTTTTAAAGAGCTGCTTTTCGTGATATCTGCAAGAGTTACAAGTTTCCCCACAGAAGCATCCTGCTCCCACCAAATAAGTTTCTTAATAACGTTTGATTAGCTGTAATTAAGTGTTTTGGCAGAGTACAGCCTGCTGAAGGCAACTCTTCACATTAACTTAAAAGTTAATTTACGTCATTTTAGAGAAATGTGCTACATGTGTTACTGTAGCTAGTGCTGTAATATTTCTCATGTTGTTTTGAATAGTTCAAATAGTTAATGCAGTCAAATAACTCTTGCCCAGATGTAAATTTTCTAATAAGGGATTTTCAGAGAAATTGAATTGAAAAGCAGCGAGATGGAATGCATATGTACATAATGCAACAATTAAAAATGTGTCTTTTGTAAACACCCCTAAGCCTCAGTTGTAAAATAGTTATGGACTTTAGATTGTATTTGACTTCTAAAGCTTCTTATTGTTTATCCAGTTCTTTAATCACCTGCAACAATAATGCTATGTCTTTCAGTTATATTCAGTTGGTGGTTTTTCTCAGCAATCATTGTTCAAATGTTCAAAAGTATTTTATGGTCACCAAGACTGCACTTATTTGATATAAAATATAATTAATGTAAACAATAATGTTTATAAAATATTATTTCAATGTAAAATAATTTTCTGTTTGAATACATACAATTTATTGCTTTGATGAAAAGCGGAATTCTCAGCATCATTACTCCTGTGTCACATGGTCCTTCAGAAATGACTCTGATATACAACATTTTGATGAGTACAAAGTTAAAAAGAACAGCATTTATTTCAAAAAAGAATCTTTTATAACATCATAAATTTCTTTTCTGTCACTTTTGTTCGAGAGAGCTCAACGCGCTGCAATTTAAAAATAACGGATGCAAACAGAAAAAAAACGAAAATTTATCAATTTGACAACACAAACAATTTGACAACTGCAAACATCTTCATCAATTTGACAACACAGGCGCTGCAAACACACGAACCACAACTGAAATGTTTCGGGGGACCTCAAAAAGTGACGAACCCATCTGAGAGTAACTGTAGCTAACATAGCATTAAAATAATGTTCCACAGTTAAGTGTGTGACTCGTCAGATTAGTCTAATAATATCCAAAAGA
>JAUCMT010000028.1:1185653-1209044 GCA_032357475.1 Enteromius thamalakanensis
TTCCCCATAGCGTCTAGCTAGACGCAGTACTCGTTCCATGTCTCAGGGAACAGTGGTTACGGGAGTAACCTATAGTTATCAAATTGCAAACCTAGATTCCTAACTGATGATAAAGAATTGACAGAGAAACCATCAGGTGTTAGACAGTGATAATTACATGCAGAGGTTTTATGCCCTTTATGCCATTTCATACACCAGCAATTCATCTCTCTCTGTGCTTTTATTTATTTATTCGCTTATTTTGTTACATTTAAAAATATATATATATATATGGGGACCACTTTTGTTGTTTATGGACGTCTTTTTCCAATCTGCTTTCCATATATCATCTGTGCTGTCATAATAACCTTCCCATTAATTTACAAACTCTTCTTTAAAACCACACACTTACAACCAGAATCAGATGCTGTGGCTTCTATCCTGTGAGTAAAGCATAATCTTCTTTACATGTGACTTTGTTTATGTGTTTGTATACTTTGTTTTCCTGCAGACTTTTGTGTGCAAGCACATATGGAATTCCAAACCAGAAAACAACACCAAAACTCAATACAAGTCCAATTGTATAAAGTATGCTTTAATTTAAAAGTATATTTAGATTTTTGATATATAAAATACAAATATGTAACGTCTGGTATGCAGGGTACACAAGATCCCTGAGATCACTATACACTTTTTATAAGCAAAACTGATAAATATGGTGGTTAGTGTTCTAATTTTGGGAATCCTATGGAATATTATAACCTAAAACTGAACAATGGCACTTTTGTTTGTTTAGCAGAGAGCATTAGCGACCAAAACACTTAATAAAAAAAAACACAACCGTTGTTAACAAACGATTCTGTAACGTTTTCCATGTAATTCTGCGTGCTCTGATTCCATGCATGTCTAAACTGCATACTGTAACTTGTTCTTTAAAATACGGGAGATTACTGTGAATTATTTGAATATTATTCCGATATCATACCCCTTCCCTGCATGCACATGCACAAGATAGGCTATCTCAACTCAAGCCATATAATGATTGTAACTTGCTGAAACATTTTATATAATAAACAGCTGAATGACGACACTTATATCAGTATATCGATGTACATAAATTAACTGCTCATTAGACTGGGTCATTTCCATTTAAAAAAATGTAATTGAATATTTGAAATTTGTGACCCATCCCATCATTTGAGCATCATTTGAGAGGGGATAAACGATAGCTATAATTCTAGTGAACACTGAACAAAAAATTTACTTTCTAGTGAATTTGTGTTTAGTGCCTGTGTTTATCTAAGTTAACAAAAAAGAAAAAATGTGTGTTCAACTTTAAATGCATGTTAGTGATCACATCAAAACTGAATTATTCTTCGAACTTAATGAACTTTGTAAATAACTAGGTCCCACTTTATATTGTGTCTGTAATACCTGTGTACTTATGTATTAACTATATGTATACATACAGTAGTATGTAACCACAGTGTAAATACACATTGGTACATCGTATCTACAGCTGTAACATTTATGTAACTACACACATTTAACAACCCTCAGCGTGGTATGTGTAAGTACAAATGTGTAACAGGACATTGCTAGCGACACTTTTTCACTTCTCTAAGTACTTGTGTAACTGGAATTATGAAACTACATAACTAACCTTGATCCAGGGGGTGGAGGAGGGTTGGTTTTATGGGTAGAAATGGGATCTTAGGGTTTGGAGTCTGGTAGGTTTAGGGATATGTAAAGTGGGAGGAGTTGGTGCATCACTGCAATATCAGTGTACATAAATGGTATTGTAACTCTTAATATACATGGTAAAATCAACTTAAAATTAAAGTGTAACATTCTTGACACCAGCCACAATTTATATGTAAAGCCTAACTTACTGGCCTCTTATGTGTAGCATCTGAGTAATTACATGGTAAATCCATAAGATTTGTCTATAAAGAGTAACACATTCTTTACCAAAAAAGTGCTGTTATTCCTGTTAAATTATTCAATTTTTACTCTTATTGCCAATGTCCTGTTACACATTTGTACTTAAACATACCATTTAGTGGGTTGTTAAATAGTGTAGTTACAAACATATTAGAGCTGTAGATACCATGTGCCAATGTGTACTTATTCTATTGTACGTACACATGTATTAGGCAGACTTAATATAAAGTGGAGCCCATTTAAAAAAAAAAAGTCCTGGAGTATAGTTGGCCGTCCTTATTGTTGAAGTTTTGTGGTGTCATATGGTGAATGTACTTGTGTCTTCATTGTCCGACGAAGAGTGAGTGTTAGTTTGTGTGCCTGACTTAAGTGAAATCTCGACAGTGGGCTGTTCATTGCCATGGTGGTACCCTCTTCTTGTCTGCCCGCAATGCTTGGCAAGCTTCAGAATGTGCGTTTTGAAGGATGAGCCAATAAAGACATAGAGAACAGGATTCAGGCAGCAGTGTGTGAGGGCCAGACTTTCAGTGATTTGATTTGCCCGGTCCAGGTTTTTACTCACTTCACATTCTGTCACCAAAATGTAGATCACATCCAGGGCTCTGACTAGTTTTACCACATTATAGGGGAGCTGGGTCAAGAGAAACACGCCTACTACTGCTATCAAAACTCGAAATGCCCGCCATCTCCTTCCACCACGTACACCAGCAGTTGCGGCTTGACCCAACACAATTCCAACCCTGCAATAGCAGAACATCATCACCAGGAAAGGAAGAAGAAAGCTCAGAGACAATTCCAGGATTTCCAAAGTTGCTTTAGCTGCCCGTGCCATACTGTGTGGGTAAACTGCCCGGCAGGCATTACGTCCACTTGAGTGCTGCTTCTTCACTGTATAGAACACCAAATCTGGCAATCCGAGGACAATGGCAAGTGCCCAAACCAGGAGGCACATGATTATCCTCTGCCTGCGGGCATTGCTCCTGGCTGATGCGTGGGTGGTGGTGGAGCCTTTGGCTAGCGCACGATAGCGGTCTATGCTAATGCAGGCCAGCAGCAGCATGCTACAGCTAAAGTTAGTGGTGTAGAGAGCAGAAGTGACCTTGCAGGCGGCTGTTCCAATCTCCCAGCCATGCACTGCATCCGCAGCCCAGAAGGGCAGTGTGAAGAGCAGAAGAAGGTCTGCGAAAGCCAGGTTGAGGATGAAGACATCTGTCAGTGTCCTTAAGCGTTTTTGGGAAAGGTAAACTAAAATGACCAGAGAGTTTCCGGCCATGCCAAGGATTAATGCTAGGGTGTAGACTACTGGCAAAAACACCCCAGCAAAGGATCTGACCTCTTGTTTGTCACAGACTGTGTGGAAGTCTGCAAAATCCCTGTCATCATAGTCACTGTGGTTGGAAGTGTTGTCATGGTCATGATAATGATAGTCATGGTCGTAATCCAAAGGGACACTCATCATGATCTAAAGAGAGAAAGAAACTCAAATATTGCTGGTAAATTTTACAAATCATTACAAAACAGCAAGTACACATTAGACATGACATTAAAGTAAAATAAACATTTTAATTTGTATTATCTTGTAAAATGCAAAAACAAAAAAAAGGCATGCATTTTCACCAGATACAAATTTTTTAGTTTAACCTTAATAAATTGTGGAATTCTTTATCTTTATTTTATTAATTCTTTATAATTTGCTAAAGCTATCGTTTGGTTGTAGAAATGTATGTGCATTATTAAGGGCATTATTTGGATTAGCTATAATATTGATCAAAATTGCTAGTCATTCCAAGTCTTTTTCTATTTTCTGTAGATGTTAAAACCCTTGTATCCTCTAAGGTATGTATATGCATCTTTAGAAGAGGTAGAGTTGTCCCTTTAAAGTTATTGCTGCATCCCCTTCTACCTCCTAAACCTAATTTATTTGCAAATTTTTTTGTTTTTTGTAAAAAAAAAAAAAATACATTGTGGCAACGTCGTGGATCAATAGTTTTATGCTGATCAGTTGTTGTTATTCTTTTAAATATTATTAATTTTCTATGGCCGGACATGCAGTTTAACCTAATTTGTCCTCATAATAGGCCGAAACTAACGTAAAGACTGTTCCAACAGCTGTGAATAATGAATACAGACTCAAAATGAATTCAGTTTATTTATTTTAAAAAACACAGCATGAGCAGTAAAATACACTAAAGTTATTAATGAAAATACTGGATATACAGTGAATGAAAGCATTAAAGATGTCCCGTACACAGCATCATTAAACTATATGCTAGCGTAACCTTTGCTAGCAGACATTTTAGATGCGTCCTCTCCTCTACAGCAGCTGATGTTCCTGCTTGTCATGGTAACTTCCAGACAACAGTGGGCTGGCTAACGATTTACTATAAAAATAAACCTTTGTATTAAAAAGTGTTTTAGCGTCTTTATAGAATTCAAAAACTTTGTTTTATACATTTGTTAAACCTATTTATTTATTTATTATAAATAGTTTGACTTACCCCATGAAAAGCTAACGCTAAATCTTCTATCAGACACTTAAACTTGAAATAAAATTGTGCCTCGGTCAAACGCGCTGTCCTTCGCGGGAAATGAGATGATGTGCCAGTCTGTGCCATTATTTTAGTTTCACTACTCAAAAAATAAAATATTTTCATGTCAATATTAATATGTGCGGTGATCAGTTCTGGAGGTGCGCACTGGTGAAAATAAACACATCTTTAAAGAACGTTCAATTGTGTGTCGAAGTTTACTTGCTGGTAACCAGAAAGCATATAAAGAAATGTGTAAATGATGATAATGAAATTACTGTACGTGCATACGCTGCCAGTATAAGTCATGAAATTACTACGTTAATACATTATAAAAAGAGTACGAATCTGGGACGTTCTTAGTTATCTTGTTACGTAAGGAGGACATAATGACGACGTTGTGAGCTGGTAATAGGATGGTAATGGAATGACGTGCATACGACGTCCGTTGCCAATTGGTAGGTCATGAAATTACCAAAAATTACCAATAAATAATTTTTTTCTTCATTCAGTTCTGGTTATTTTAATTGTAGAAAAAAATGTCACTTGTGCATTACAAAATCTGGTTTCCATGGAAATGGGCATTTATTTAGCAAATATTTTGAAGTTATGGGATTTATAGGTTATAAGATTCGGCACATTAAAATTCACATCTGTCTATAATAATGTTATGTTGTTGTTAGACTCTGCACACTTTGACTTTTGCCAGCTACTCATCCAGAGTTTCACACACCGCTGAGTATACCTGCCTTTATGCTAAACACATGCTTTGTTAATAGTGGCACAGAGTGAAGCTGATTTCGTCTTTCAGGGTAATTAGCAAGAAAAAATTCCATACCTAATGCAGCTTGTTTTTTGTATATTGTTTGTTTAACAATTGTTTTTATTGTTAAAATGGTTTGACTCCTGTTTTTGACGAATAACAACATATTCAACCATAGCCTTTTTGTTTTTTTGGCTGTCCACAATTTCCGAACATGAATATTCTTTTGTTTTGCTGCCATTTAAAATTTTACTGGACATTTTAAACTTTGTAATACCAATAGACTATTACACTACTATGCAGTTTTATCACAAAATGCATATACTTTATTTGTATTGCATTTGAACTTTGCGCTGTCACAGCTGCTTAATAAATATTTCACACAAACATCAGCAGACAATACATGAAATTAAATTGATAAATTCTCCCAAAATTTAAACTTCTGTCTTCATTTACTTACCCTCAAGCTGTCCCATACATGTTTGAATTTTTTTCTTCTGCTGAACACAAAAGAAAAAAGTTGGTATCCAAACCATTGATTGTCCCCATTGATTTTCTTTGAAAAAAAAAATCCAATGGAAGTCAAAGGGGGCCGACAAATATTTGGTTACTTACATTCTTCAATATATATAGTATATTTGTGTTCAACATAAAAAATAAATTCAAACAGGTTTGGAAGAAATTGAGGGTGAGTAAAACATGACAGAATTTACATTTTTGAATGAACCACAAGTATCCAAGTGCAGTTCATTACATTAACAAGACACATGTTCTGTTAACACTTAACAATGTCAAAGTGTATTATTCTATTCTATGTATGTTTCAATTATTTCTTTCCTTCAAAAGTTAGTTTATCTATTAACGCAGAGAGTATGTCTGAGGCTTTATGTTTAATAAGTATGTAAAAAGGTTATCTTTTGTTCTTATTCTTGAATCCATGGCATAATTTGTATTGCCGTGTTGTATTACTTTGGTCTATTATGAAAGTATGTTACACCCTTTTATCCTGTCACTTGAACATTGCACAGGTAAACCCTCCATTCTGCTTTCTCACTAGCATACAGAAATTAGCTTTTTTTGCAATAACATTTTTCATAGTTCAAAAAATGCCTTCCTGAAGTACCTATACCTTCCATGTCATAAACCCATTTTGAGGATCCTTAGCAGGACTTTGCCTTGACTAAGTAGATGACAGTGAAGGAAACTAACTGCAAAAGAAATCCAACAGAAAAAAAGCCTAATAAATATCCATTACCATAATTCAGCATATATTATAACTTTGTTGGAAATTTCTTTGCTGTATTTTTAATCCAGCGTTTACTTTACTTTTAATGATGTTTCTCTAATGTTATGCCTGTCCTCTGTGTTGTTGTGACACAAAATTATAAAAACCCTTGACTTTGAGTTACCCACAGTTTTGATGTGAATGTGAAATGAAAATGTAGCATTGTGCCTTACCTATATAGCGTCTGAGTCGCACTCTGTCCTGGAAAGAACTGCCTTCAACCTAGAGAAGTGAAACGCTCTGTTGATAATTGCAGCTGGGGCAAGAGGACAGCCATGGGTGTGTGTTTGCATGTGCGTCAGAGGAAAAGATTTGTAGTGGGGAGAGAGAGAGAAAAGAGTTTACAAAAAGAGATTAACCTCCTCTTGAAGTTTACAGAGATCTGTGTTTTCCTGATCATTTTTTAAGTGGAAGGATTTTCCTTAAAAAAATTTCATAAGAAAACACAACACAACAAAGACCCATGAGGTTGTTGTAAACTACTTCAATACAGTTAAATGTATGATGGATACTTTACAACTCCGAGAAAAAAAAAAAAAAAACTGTTCTACTTAATACAAATGGAACAAAGATTATTAATTTAATTTCAGCACTCAGATTAAGTAAACTTGTATTATACAGTATGTGTAATTATTTGTGTAAAATGAATAATTGACATGAAAAATTGAATTAAAATGAAAAATTAACCATGACATGGTGCTTGACAGGACAATGTTGATATATTTGGTCTTGGAGGAATAGATCTGCTACGCTGCTGCTGTTTTTTTTTTTTTTTTTTCCTGTGGTTGGTTATTGCTGTAAATGTAGATTGTTGCTACTGCTGCAAGCATTTACAGGAACTTGCTACAGCTAATGCATATGGTGATACAGTGCTGTGAATATTTAAGACATACTGCTGCTGCACAAATAGCTTAAAATAACGGAAAGTAGAAGGAATTCAAAGAAGCTCGGCAAGCGTGCTACAGGGATTTCGAGTGAATGCTAGCCAGCCATATACCTGCATGGAATTAAGCTCATTGGCTGCATACTGTATGCAGCATGAACCAATCCGCTTGTCCCAAGTCATTTAACTCTCAATATCATTAGTTACAACAAAAACCTGTCAGCCTGCACCTCTAGAGTTTCTTCACTGAACTATATATAACACACATTAAAATAATGTCTTATGTACTTGTAGTGTTGTCAAACTTCTTCCAGTGTCAATAATTTTTCCACTGCAGATGTGGTTCTTTTTTCATGCTATAGGTTGTATACTTTCATAAACATATGATCTGACTCTGAGATCGTAATGTGATTATTTGAGTGTCGCACCCAGTGCTTAGATTTTTATTGTTAACCTTATGGACCCATAATAAAAGGTGCTTCTGATGTTACCAGGTCAATCATAAAAGGCATTTTTTTCATGCATACTAGAAGGTTTGGAAAGAAAAAATTATAATAATAATGTGCTGCCATAATCTGGATAAGACCTTAAGACTGGAGGAATAGATTAGAGGTGTTTTTCCCAACTGGCATATTTCCCAAACAAGTTATAGACGTTGATGCAGGAAATCAATGTGCATGATTAAATTTACAGTCTTTTAACTGCTCTTTCCTAAATGCATTCCAATCATTTGGATTGTTTGTGTAGAAAAATAGCTGCTGCTATTATTCTTCTAAAGACCGACATGTTCATTGAGCATATTATCTGTGAAGGGTGAAATAAACTGTTGGATGGAGGGTCTGATCTGATTGGTGTAATTCCTTGCAGTAGCTCATCTGAGCTAATCCTGTTGAGAGTGTTTGAGAGTGCTAGCATTCCGGAGGCCCTGCGTGATTTGTTTGTTTGATCGGCCGTTATGGAATGCACAGTGCAGCATAAGGTTGCGTGTTTGGCGGCTTGTACGGGGACAACCTGCAGACATGAAAGGACAAGTCTGTTTTATCACACCCTGAGAAACAACCTGTGTTTTCATCAGAAAAATTACTAAATTAAGGGCTGTTGCCAGCACATATACATACACACCCACACACATAAATGCATGCAGACTAGTGACTAACTGTTCCTTAGGAAAAACACTAGTCTTTCCAGAAATTGTGAAGTGTTGAATGTTTGTTACAAGGGTGTGTGTTTCTACCTGGATCTAAGGTGTGTCTCTGTTATGTGTGGAATTGTGGATTCAATGTATTGTCCAAGTGCTCATAATGCATATGAGTCATAGTGTTTTAATTTCCCATGATTGCATAATAATCTGGTGTTAAAATATTTGTTTGTTTGTGCATTTATTTAATTTGTATCTATCTGTCTATTTGTTTTTACTTATGTAGACTATTTTAACTTTTAATTCTTTTAACATGAACGTGTGGGAGTGTGTTTATTTATTTGGGTTGGTTTACTGTAAGTCTAATTATTATTTTTTTTTATTAGCAGTAGTGGTTTATGGTAATCCTCATGTTTACAGCACAAATAATGGTGCACATGTTCATTGGTATATTTTGTTTGTTCTTGTCATATTTTACATTGTTTTACTTCATGTTTTACAGATGTGGTTGACCATTGTGTGTTTGTTTTTGTAAACTATAGCCCATTTAAAACAACAATTAGTGAGTCTCAATTGATCTGTCTCATATGTTACAGTAAGAAAGCAAGACCTAATATTTGTGGAGCAGACTCTGGATAAAGTTTAAAAAGTCACTATGCAGCTTTTTTTTATTTTTTTCATCACTAAAAAGGCATTAAAAGGTGCTTTTTGGTATGTAGTAAATTGGTTTTCATATTTATGTCGTTAAGGTTGAGTTTTAGCATTTACAAAAGAAGATTTTAGTTTTTAAGCATGTTTACATATTTCTATGTAAAAACAAGACAAAATATTATTTTTCTAAAAACAAATATTTAAAAAAAAACAGTATTTTTTAGTACTTTTAAATAGACATACAAAAACATTTTGTTTTGTCATTGTGGGTTGTTTTGCCCTCTAAAATCACTTATACATTCACACTGAAGTCTTTACTGAGTCTTTACTGTTTTGATTTGGGCAGTATGATGTTCTTATGTCCTTTGCAGAATACTGGACAATAAACAAGACAAGAATGATTGTGGGACACACCCATCTGTCCCTTGAATCACAGATTGGCCCCAGGCCTGTGCATGCTTCACTTTGCTGTAAATTATTACAGCTATGAGTCATTATGTACATTGTGGCGGTCTGTGAATCATTTTTGTTAAAAGGGCTTTAAGCTTTGCATGTGTTTGTGTGTAAGTGCATGCACATGCTAGCAACTGCAGTGCATGTACAATAAAAACTACACTCAGCAGTGCATGTGCAAAATCCATTTTAGTCTGAGAAAGAGCTCCCTCTAGAGGAGACCCCTCAACAATTAAAGGAATACTCCAATTCAAAATAAAAATTTTGTCATTAATCACAAATCCAAAATGTTGTCAGCCGAAACATACAGATGTGCTGTTAGTGTTCAAATCACTACTGAAACAGAAGAGCGTATGCTGCTTGTTTTTTTTTTTTTTTTTGCTCTTTATATTGTTAATAATTCTTAATAAAAATTGTTTTGATTTTTATTACACACATTTATCTTTAAAAATGCAAAGCTGTGAAGGAAAATTTATTGCATTGGTTTGGAATAAAAAGTGCAAATCTTCTATACACATTCATATTTATCCCCTTACCCCAAACCTACGAAAAATAGGCAATACGAGGTACACAGAGATTCCTTACGAGGTAAAAAAATCACTCAAAAGTCGGTTAGTGTTAAATGCTGTTTTACTTTTCTTTTAATAAATGTGCCAACACAGTGTTGTTTTTTCTTTCTTTCATTCTTTTTTCAGGAGCTGGTAACCCAAAGTGTGAGATTGCCATAGTCATGTGCAGGAGCAAATCATTGGATTCAAATAGTGACAGGTACTGAATCTCTGACATGCAATCCAAAAAGGTTTATCAGCATAACCAGGTTAAATTGGCATACGGTCTCAAAAGATATTTTTGAAATTATTGATCACTGGCAATAGCAGATCTTTTGCAATATCTCTTTTGCTTTCTTACTCTCTCTCTCTCTCTCTCTCTCTCTCTCTGTCTCTTTCTCTCACACACACACACACACCCACATTCTGGCATTACACCATGTGGCGGTGAGGTCTACATTCCCTGAATTCTTTCACTAAGCTGACTTGAAGCAACTCAGTACAGCTGAGCTTTGACATGCCTTGAGTTTAATCATATTTTATTGCTTATTAGCTTATTAGCTTATTAGAACTTCACTACTCTTAGATTAATATTAGAGGTTTTGTGTTGCCAATTGGAACAGTAAGTGGGTCTAAACCTCATACTCTTAAAGAACTGTGGCCCTCATTCATTTTCATAATACTAATGGTGAAAGCTGAATTATACATCCTAATGCATGGTACATTTGTTGTTACTGAGTTCCACTTAAAATAATTATCAATTTGTCAATAAATTGACCAATGTATTGATTTAAAATCTAAATAAATAACTTGTTATTGAAATTTCTAGGAATACATGGGTGTCATAGAAAAAAGAAGAAACATGGTGACGAGAGGATGTGACCCAAAAAAAAAAAAACAAGTTTCCCTGTTGGCACTTCACCCTTACTCCTTTTTTCCTCCTAACTGAAGCCTTTTTTTAATCGCGCAGTGAAAACTGCCCCGCTCCTGCTGCAGCTCGCCTCAGTGGGCGGGGCCGTTTATATAAGCGACCACTTCGCCTGCAGGACTTCAGATTTCTTCTTCTTCAGCAACATGCAACATTGCTGTCCTGACTAAAGAAGCCAATGCCATTGAAAACGCCCATGCAGCTGGATAATTCCCCGGCTGGCATCCGACAAGAAAAAAACGTCTCATCTAGAGCTTCTATCATAATATCGAGCAGTTTTATCAAGCTGTAAATAACTACAGAGCGGGGCAAAGTCTTGCCATTGCCTTACCACCCCACAAGCTGCTCTGTTTCTGTCCTCTACCACGCAAAGTTCTGGGTATGACACACAATATAGCTGCAAAAAATGGGTCCATAAACGCGGCCAAGCAGCGCGCTGTTATAGCGCACCCAGAAAAAATTTGTGAATGGACAGGCTGCTTTCACAGTTTAGTCGCGCTCGCTCACTGACTCTCTCACGCTCTCGTGTTTCTCCCCTCCCGGTACTTAGAGGTGAAGACTGTGTATTCGTGTTTGAGATTGAGTATGCTTGAGTGAATTATGCAGACACAATCCGTTGCCTCACTATATGCAGTGTGTGTTAAATTTGAGGATTAGCCCACCTCGTTGGCACGAGCTGCACAGAGTCATCTGAATGGGAAGCCGTCACAGACAGCTCTACATCGTTTGTGTGGGCGTCGTGCAGGCAGTTTTAGTGCGGAGATGTCAGTCAACCCCTACTCTCTCATTTTCTTTCCTCTAATTACATCGGAGGAAGAAAGCATAACTTTGCAAGGTTGAGTTATCACTGCCAAGCGATATTCATGCAGCGGGGCTTGCAAGAGGCCGCTATAAGAGCAGCTCACTCATTGCATTCCCGGCCCCTCCCACCTCCCCTTTCCTCCGTCTGCTCCGTCTATGTCAGTGATTTGATCTGCCTGTGGTTTTGCACACATTGATCATAAGTACCCCTCTTCTTGAGTGTTTTTTGATCTTTTAGGCCAATTAAAAAGGAACACTGTCCTTAACGTTTCACTGACTCACACCACCTCAGCTCCAGCAGCCGAAACAGATCCACTAGTAGTCAAGCAAGGTCTGCTGGAAGACGTTTTCCTGCTCCTGAAGAGACAGGGACCCCTGCGCACCCACAAACTCACAAAGAGCAGTTTCTCTCAAAAGCATGTACACACGAGTCATATGTCCCTAAACAGCGACAAAGCGCTTGATATAATAAACCCTTATCCCTTCAGCAGAATTCCTGGCAAGCCATTCCCGGGGTTTCGAATTGGGTTATGGGGATAACAAAAAGACAGTTACACCCTTTAGTTTGCAAGGCGGCCGCCGCCGTTCAGTAGCATCGTCACTAATTCAGTTGCCAGATTCAATGGAAATAAGAGATTGCGTAAATACGTGATTAATGAGATACATTATAAACTCAATATCAAAAACGCCAACATACATAATACATGAATGAAATACGTGACATAAATATTTGCTTCTAATAGATATAAACAAACTTAGGATTCCTTTTCCTAATGCTGCACACTTTGTCTCTGTCCCTTTGTTCGTGAGGACGAAGAAGAGCATGTGTTCTTCCTCAGGAATGTGAATTGGTGTGAGCGCTCGGACTCGGACTCTATTACTGGAAGTTTGGAAGCCCGCGTGCAGTTCTTCCCCTCTTGTGTGAGAGCTATCTGCTGCTATGACGCGTTTCTTAGGCAACGCGAGCATAATGGCATTTAATTCTGAGAATTCTAGCTGAATTTCTTACAGCATTTGGTTCTGAGGAACTAAATGGTTGGATTGACGTCTTGCCAATCTTTTTCACTGATTACACATACTATTCAGCCGTCATGCTGGAGGCGTTCCCCTAGCATCTCGTTTATTTGAGGAATTAGGGTTACATACGTAACCTGAGCCGTTTCCCTGGTTTTGTATTTCATTTGTCATGAGTTCATGAGACAAAACCACATATCTAATGAAAATCTCAAACAGGAGACGTTTTTATAAATGGTTTTACCCTGAAAATCCTGAGAAATCATAATTTTTCTGCATGCACATTATGATATACACTTAAATGAATATTATGTGTAACAAGATTGAAATTATAACACTGTGAAATGTCTGTTCATACAGGGGTGTTTTTCTTCATTTCAATAATAAAGTAAATGTGTGTGTACATGTACAAATGTTTTTCAGGCATGGGATGCACAGCATGATCCTGGTCCCTCTGAACACACCAGGAGTAAAGAAGATAAGACCGCTCACCGTTTTCAGTCAGGATGGTGAGTTCAGAGTAACACAATCTACCCTGCCACATGAGGCTTATCAGATCATCACCTTGGGTTCACTCATTGTTCATCCATTTTCATCACTCCATACCCATTTCACAACACTCACTCTCTCATCATCCTCTGTTTGATTCTCTCTGTGAAGATGTTTGATTTCCACTTCTGTCTTTCCACCACTTTATCATCTTCACAAATTGAAGATTGTGTTATTGTGGGCCCTCTGAGGGTTCACTTGCTTTTACTGATGTTATTTTTTGATGTTATTTTTATCTATGTAGATGCAATCCATGGTGGCCATTTTGAGATCCATTTTGACAATGTGAGAGTTCCTGCTTCCAACATTCTTCTTGGTGAGATTTAGTTATCATAATCTGTCCGTGTGTGTGTTTGTTGGTGCATGTATTAGTATACTGTATGTGTGTGTACACTTACTGCAGACTGAGTCCCCAAAAACGTAAATAACTTATTATTAATAACAGACACTTATTCACAGGGATTTATTCACAGAAATGTATACGCGATACAGTATACATTTATATATTTGATTCACTGATTCATTCGTTAGATTAATTGTTTGCTCTCTGTTTGGTTGGTTGTAGGGGAAGGGCGGGGCTTTGAGATTGCTCAGGGACGGCTGGGGCCAGGTAGACTTCATCACTGCATGAGGGCTGTGGGACTGGCAGAGTGGGCACTGGAGTTGCTATGCCAGCGCGTAGCCCATAGACATGCTTTTGGAAAGAGGCTTTACCAACACGTATGTAGACATTTTATACAAGACAATTTTTGTGCTGTTTGTTATATGCAACCTTTGATCTGTTTTTAATGAAGGCAGTTGTTTTTTTTAATGGTGTACTGTTATCGTTAGAAAATCCGATAAAATAATTGTCAGAGAAACCTTTTGAAATCCACTCTAATGTTTGGCTGGTCTTACCTCAGAGCAAACAGTGCATTACTGACCCCTAGTGGAAGAACATTTCATTGCAACTGGTTTATTTGTACCTAATGGATCAATCCTTTAGTTCTGGTTTGATCTAAAGTATGCAATATACAGTAGGTGGACAACCAAAATGACTACTACTGCCGTGTGTACCGCCGCGACAAAAAGTCCCGGATTTAAATTTAATTCAGTTACGTGTAAAGTCGTCCATGAAAATACCTCCAGGTGGCGCAAAGTTATACTATTATAATATACATTATAATATAACACCCTTAAAATAATAAAGATGACTTTTTAGAAAATTAATTTATAAAAGTTGAAATAACATGTCAACAGGACATCATCCTTAAAAAAGAGAAAAAAAAGAGTAGCATAACGTGAGGATTCACATCACTCATGCAGAGCTTGTATAAACAGAGAAAAGCTTAACTACTGTTGTGAAATATCTTTAGAGAGACCAGGAGAAAAAACTTTGGATTGGAAGCCAAATTCTCTTTATTGGGAGAACTGTCCGCGCTCTGCAGTCGTCAAAGTAGTTTAAATACATTTACCAGGAGGGGGAAGTACAAATGTGGAAAACAAATGGCATGCAACTACAGGATCTTTGGGTAAGACTTTCCCAGCCTTGATCTGAGTTAACATACAAGTGTTATAGGAATGCACAGGTGTTATAGAAACCTAAACAAAAGGCACAGCTGAACATTGAAAGGATTTGCGTTCACACTTAGCCTGGGAAACTTGAACAGATGTTACAAAATGCCACTGTGTCTCACTGTGAGCTTCCTGTTAATAATAAAATACATGACTTTCGTCGTGTTTTTTTTGTTTTTTGTTTATATCTTTTGTTTTCCGTGACAGTTGGCTCAGCGATCTTCTGTTCTTTGAAGTTCTTTGAAGCTTCATACACAGGTTGTTGATGCGTATGGGTCTCAGGACAGCCTTCAAGGGATATCTGCACAGAGTAAGAAAGAAAACAAAAGACGACAGAGCAGCATTTACTTTAGACTTACTTTAATGTGTTTTAGGAAGAGAGGATGAATTTACGCGCTGTAAATTTCATTACAAATTCACTTTTGACAAAATTGACAAAATTGATTCCCCCCCTAAACTCCCCCTATGATGATGATCATTCGTTTGTTATACATCACAAACTCACTTTTTCCGACAACGTTGAGATGCCTTACCCGACAACCGCTCATGCACGCCCAGCTCAGGTGCCTGTCACGTGCAGCGCTACAGCAGCCACATAAACAGAGTTTGCCCTTCCCCTGCTACTGACTTTCACTTTCGGTGCCCGAATAGAAGTGAATGAGGCTTTTAGATTTTTTTTTTATTATTATTATTAATCCTAGGTGAAAATCTGCATCCATTGTACAATGTTTTTTTTTTATTATTATTATTAATCCTAGGTGAAAATCTAAATCCATTGTACAATGTTTTTTTTTTTTGCCTCGGAAGGGCAACTTGAGTTGAAAAGGGCATATGGGCAGTTGCCAGGGCAACCTGAGCAACCCCCCTGTGCACGTCCCTGAACCAAAGGATATTTAGTACAAGGTGCCCAAATACAATTGCAAATGCAATTTCCAAAATGACCTTGCTCCTTTGATATGAATAAACATGTTTACCAAAACAATGTCTAGGCCTGATTTACATCTAGTATTAAAGTGTTCACCCCAAAATGAAAACTCCGTCATTAATTCCTACATTAATTACGATAACATAATTTACTCGACCATTCTTCTTCATGGTTTATGTCTTCAGCCATTTTAGAGAGAATCATAACTTATCTCTCCACGAGGCGTAAACATTCACAGATTATGCTCATACTCGGACCACAAGTAAAAACATTCCTGATTACACCTGGTTTTAATCTGTCTCTTTTGTCCAATTTGTACCTCTTTTCTGATTACTTTAAATGGGGGGTCTATAAGTAAATACTGCCTATGGGCTTTTTCTGTCTTTTTATGTTATATTGTAAAATAAGCATACACAATATACATAAGAACACTAAAGAAGACAAATGAAAATGAAACTTCAGCGTCTGATAGATGTAAAACTATGCCAAACACTTTGGTTTTGTCTTAGAATCAGTTTAAAACTGTTTTTTTTTTTAAATGCTTTTATGTTTAAATGCTGTCTGCTTAGCGTACTTACAATAGCACATCCAGATGTGCATCAAAAAAGTTGTGGGACTAAATAACTTAATGAAAACTTGGATGATATGCTGAAATCTTAACATATTGTACGACTATGACATGCTTTTTTTTAGTTATCATGGTTAGGTTCAGGTTTGGGTTATTTGTTTGATTCAACTTCAAAAGTTGAGTTCTTAAACTTTTTCCTTGTGCTTTTCTTTAAGAGCATTTAGAGAGCATGCTTTACAGGTAATTTTTTAAGTAAAACAAAGGTATGGAAGTGCAGATTTATTCACAATTTGTATTTATTTATTTATTTTTGCAGTATTCCATTTTCAATTACACCCAGACCATTTACCTTTGTGTTTTTCATGGAAAAACATCTTTCACAATTTATTTACAAAGAATATGAATCTATTTTAAAAGACTAGGCAGGGCAGGATTAAATTTTTTTTTATACATCTTAAAATGCATTGCAGGTTATAGGTTAAACAGTTCAGTACTTTATGGTTTTACTGCTGGTGCTTCATTTCTTTCGATGACCTATAATACCATTAGTGGTGCATCACTTAAAACCATTTTTCTAATCTTCTGAATCATAAGCTTTGGAAAATCCTTTAATATATTAATGCCACTGAAAAAGCTTTTAGAATGCATTTTCTGTAGCGACCGAATATTCAGTGAATACTGTGTTGAGCATTCCATTTATATGTATGTGTTTTACTGCCATATGAAATCCGCATGCAGTCAAATCGAGGAATTGTAAACAGGTGTTTACACCATGCTGTATCACAGAAACATCCCCAGTAAGTCATGCTGCTTTGAGTTTTGGAGCCCAAGCAGCAAATTCAAAGCCAATGTTCTATACTGGCTTTCAATAGGCAGCAGGAGGGAGGAGGATTTATCATTACAAAGAATGTTGAACAGCTACCAAAGACCTGTCATATCTCACACAGCCCTGTGAGGACCAAAGTGACTCAATCCTTGGCGATATACAACTTTTTAAAAACGGCAGGGGTTGCGGCAGACTGATTTGTCTCCTGGGTTTAACTTTGAGTGAGCGAGCACAGACTAGGGTGAATTCAGTTGCCTCTGAATTTCTGCTGAATAAATCGTCACCTGGAGTCGTGAATCTTAAGCCCCACTGTGGATAGCGTAGTATGCTAAGGCAGCTAGTGCTGTCACTACCTGCCTCAAATGTGTAGAAGGATTAGTTCACCCCTAAATTCTCAGTCTTTCTTTGATGGAACATAAAAGGTGAATATTTAATGAATATACAGTATATAGCCACTATTTACCATATAATCAAAGTGAATAAGGACTGGGAATGAAAGTCATGTTTTAACTCATTGAAAATTTGGTCCTCTGCATGCTGTTCATCACTGAGTCGCATAAACATAACTTCATGTTGTGTCAATCCAACCCAATCTCATGGCAATTCCTACATATTTCACGAAGTTTCTAATTCTTACAAATTCGTATGACCAAACTTGTACCGATTCATATGATTTTTGTAAAATCATACGTATTTTACGAGGTTGCCACTTCGTATGAATTTGTACGAATGACCTAGACCTAACCCCACCCCTAAACCTACCCGTCACTGGGGTTTAGACAAATCGTACGAGTGAGGTCATGCGAATAAGCAAAATTTTTTCTTTCCCACTTAGTTTTTATGTTTTTTCTTTGTTATCGCATCTTCAGCATGTGTTTTGATCAACCTGATCTCACAGCAATTTTTGTACATATTTTACGAGGTGGCTAATTCGTACGAATTTGTACGGCCTTACTCGTACGAATTCATATGATTTATTCTAAATAGTGATAACAATTTGGACATACTGTACAATCTTCCAGCAGTAGGATTTTGTGTAATTTTTCATGCTTAAATGCTAGCTTGATTTTACGGCAATTCTGAAATATTTTACGAGGCAGCTAATTCGCACTGAGTGCACTTCGTACAGTATGAATTTGTATGAATGAACTAAATCCACCCCTAAACGGTTTAGACAAATCGTACAAAATCATGAAATGAGGTCATATGAACTTGTTCAAATTAGCTACATTGTAAAATATCTGAATTGGTTGTAAGATTATGCTTCAGTTCTTCTTATTATTCAAAAAAATCATATTTTATGTTAGGAAGAAAGTCATGCAGGATTGGGAAAGCATAGGGGTGGATGGGATTTTTGTTTTTGGGTGAACTATTTAACCTCACTTGAAGTGTACAGGACAAAATGGTTTTTGTTTGACCTGGAACGATCGTGTCCTGACACAGCACCTTCGGCGCTGCGTTGGGTGCAATTTCAGTGCTTCTGCAAGGGTGTAAACTTTAACTATGTGTCTTTATTGCTCTTCGAACTTGCTCTCATTAGCTCATAGTGATGAATGGCTTTTGCTACTGCTGCGCTTGGCAAAGTGACCCTGGGAGATGTGTGGAGCAGGGACTTCTGCAGACTCATTTCTAACACATAAATGAACCCATTTAGTTCAATTAACATTGTGCTTTTGTTTTGAGGCAAAATAAAAGCTGTGTGGAAATTAAGGCACACTTTATGTCAGGCTATTCAGAATGTAGTACACTAATCTTGATTTGGAATTGCTAAACCCCAGTTTTGACAGAACAGGGTGTAGTCTTGCACTGTATTTGCTGCCCAATTGCTTTTATACACACTACAAAACACTATTTAAAAAATAAATCCTGTAGTTCAAACTTCACAGAAAGATAAAGCACTTTTTTTGTAAGTTGCTAAGAATAAAAGTGTCTGTTAAATGCTTTACAATGCAAATTTAAATGCATTTATGACCCTGGACCCTGGTCTTAAGTGTTAATTTTCTGAAATTAAGATTTAAGTTAAGTTAAGTTAAGCATTAATTAATGGTTAATTTGACCACAATTAAGCATTAGTTGAGCAAAAACACACTACTAATTAATGATTAAAATGTTAGGTTAATCATTAATTAGTAGTGTGTTTTTGCTAATTTTTTAATTAGTTTTAAACTAATGTTTAATTGTGAACAAATTAACCATTAATTAATGCTTAACTAATGCATTATTTTGGACCCTATTCTGAAGTGTTACCACTTAAAATCTTATTTTGAGTCAATAAATAGTCTAACTAATCTAAAAAAGCACTCCTGCTATACTACAGCTATATCTACAGAAGCTATGCAGCTGGTTGTTTTGTTTTTTTAAGTTAACTCATCTATTTTTTACAGTTTAGTGCCACGACACTTAGGTTGTGTACCCTATAATAAACATGGTCATGGGACACAAAATGGGTTTTAGCTTCCAAAAATAATAGCAGGAAAGCCATTATTGCTGCAGATGTCTTTCAGTCCCTCATGAATATGCAATTTGATAATATAGTTCAATTTATGGGCTGCATTAAGTGCTTCCAGCTCAAACTGAATGAGCTGTGTAGCGGTTACAAAATTTCAAGCTGCTCTTCCAATCTTATTTTTCTCATTTAAATGAGCTCCCGGAATTATATGCATTTACAATTTTAAAAAGGTTATTTATTTTACTTCAGCGCTGTTGCTTAGAAATGCAGAGTTTTGCATATATCTTGATAATGAGGATATTGCATTTTCATTATGGCAACAAGCAGATTTAAAGCAGGGGGAGAAAAATTATGTTTGTCTTTTTGTGCAGTACATCATCTTTAATTAAAGACAGGATTCAAATTTTTAGCTTGTGTCCTACTATTTATTTATTCCCATACACTGATCACTTTGATTATTTTCATGAAGGTCCTATAATATTGTTCAAATCAAGAGCTCTCAGTGATAAAAAAGGCTTTTGACCGATCTTCCGGCAAACGACTATTGTCATTATAATTATTACTATAAATTATTATTTGTTACTTTATTTAGTTAAATCAAAGAAAACAACAAAATGCAACATACAATATAATCATGCAAATCCAAAAGGAATAGAATGCAGCAGATACTAATGCAGCAAAGCATCAGCAAAAGGTCGAACAGACATGCCAGAATAGAAAACACTTTGATATCTCCAAGTCTAGCTGATCACAGAGTGACAGGTGGCCAGCGGAAGTCAGAAGCATGTGTATCTCTCTGTAGATAGAGTAAAGACACACTTTACTCCTTCCGAAATGGAGCTTGTTTGTGAAAATAAATCCTCAGTCAGTAGAAATTCCATTAGCGATCATTAGTCTTATTCAAGGATGGTGACATGTGGCCAAAGACGTACGTCATTTCACTTGAGCGTTAATGAATTCCATTAAGATCTCGCATGTGAAAGGCCGGAGGCACAGAACGGCTGTGTTTTATGGCACACACATACCCAATCAGAATGTTTTAAATGAACATTTGCATCAAAATAAATCACTGTGGAATTAATTAATGTTGACTTCTTGCTTTACAATTGGTGGCAAAGAATCTGTGAAATTGTACATAGAAAATAAGAAATCATGGTCTATGCAGCACTTTTCCTTTGCATCGTTATTGGATAGTTTCAGGTTCAAAAAGTTCAAGTTAAGCTCTATTGACAGAAACTGTGACATGTAGTTGATTAACATAGAATGCAGTCTCTTTGTTTGTAAAAACAAGCTTAAATTGTGTAAAAGCCACAACACAAATCATTTGACTTATTTGGTTGTGTTGTGTTTATTCAACACAGTCTCACAACCAATTCTAATTCGTACAAATTCATTAGACCTTACACATTTGTCTGAACCCCAGTGACGGGTAGGTTTAGGGGCGGGGGTTAGGTGTTGGTAAATTCATTCGAACTGGCAACTTGTAAAATACGAATTGAATTTGTACAAATGAGGTTGTACAAATTTGTACAAATTAGGCACCTCATATAAAAATGTAAGAACTGCCGTGTGACTGGGCTGGTTTATTTCATTGTGTTGCGGTTGTTTCATTGTTTTGTGGTTTATTTGCAATATGTCGGTTAATTTTGTTGTGTCACGGCTTGTTTCTGTTGTGTTGCGACTTATTTCCATTGTGTTGTGACTTGTTTGGTCTCATGGCATTTTTATCAAGACCCGAAATATGTACCAACAAGTACATATCACTGCAGTTTCCAAAAGAAATAAACATTAGAGGTAGTAAAACATACTGTAGACACTTTTTTATTTCTTTTTACAAAAATAATTTTTATATCAGTTTTGCATTTGTTAGCGGATAGGTTTAGGGTTGGACTGCTTCATAAAAAATGTGCTAGGGTCAACTTATTGAACCTGTGTTTTACATTCTCTTTGAAAATGGTGATACATGCAGTGAAGCATGTAAAAACTGATGCACAGATGTTAATATTTTTATGAGACCAGGTTGGTTTCTTTTTTTTTTTTTTGGCTTATTACTGTTGTGTTTTGATAATTTTACAGCTTTCCATTGTGTTGAGGCTTGTTTCAATTGTGTTTTGGAGATTTTGTTGTGTTGTGCACTACTGGGCCACCGTTTCTGCATTTACCATTCGAATGACAGACCGGTAATAATTTTCCATGGTAATAAACATCTTGTCAGATATAAATCGTCGTTTGTTTTCAACTGATAACATTCCTCAAAGAATGTACTGCGTTCTAAATACAGATGACACCTGAGATACTATCTTTACATGCTGTACATAATCACTGTCATCTCCACACACTTTTTGCAGCTCATGTTCACTGTACTCCCAGTGGAATATGGTGTGGGTGGCATAAAATATGATTAGGTTTTAAAAAACATATTACAGTGGCTAATTATTAAAATCAATTCCCTGATGGGAGAGCAGGCTAAGGAAAACTGACCTAACACAAATAGTTGGAACACATCGAGGTGGAACATTCAACACAGAGGCCGCAGTGAAAGAGACAATCAAGCTGAAACTCAATGGTTCACAATACAAAACAAAAACAGGACAGAAGCTGCACATACAAAACAAAACATGTTTTCAGAAGGCCATTCCATGCATAGACTGATGACTTATAATATTATGTTTTTATGTCAGCAGTTCGATAGTCATTACTGCAACTCGGTTCTAGTGAGCTAAACAGGATCTTGAAGCTTTGTGTTTATGCCTTTCAGTCTACAAGGACAGTAAGCTATCTGTTTGAATGTCGTTATTCATTTATTCATTATAAAGGTTAACAGAACTAATTACTAGAGGCAGGCTTGGATAAACCAAGTTTTTTTTTTTTATTATTATTACTGAATTTCTTGAATTCATTTTGGTATTTCTGAAAGGGTACAATGTCAAAATGATGGTGGTATAACCATTCTGTAATAATTCAATAATTAAGAATAAAATCAAATTATTTTATTTATTTGAATAAAAACAAGGTTAGCTGTCAAATGTCAACCGGTGTAACAATAATAACAATATTAATTGCATAAACAAATAACTGCATATTTAAACATTAGGTCTAAGAAAAAATTATATTAAGATTTACTTGGTTACACCACTTGACATTTGTCACCTTTTTTTACAGAAATGTATGAAAAACACATAAATGTGTACTATATATATATATTATTACTTATTTTTTTCCATTGTAGGTGTGAGAAATATTATATTATGGTTCACTTTGATACAAGACTTGACATTGAACACAGAATGTGTCTTTATTTATCAAATCAATCTATCAATCAATCAATCACTTTTATTTATATACCACTTTTAACAGTACAGATTGTAGCAAAACACTGAACATTATCAAGTATGAGAACAGAGTGATGGTAAGGCCATATTATAGAACAGCTTATTATAATATAATAATAAGGCCTTTATGTGTTCTATCTTTATTTTATACATTATCTTACATATTCTATTAATTATTAAAAAAAAACAATTTGTGGGTGTAAGAAAAAAGATTTACTTGGTTATACCACTTGACATTTGACATTTTTGTTTATTTATTTTCCAAAATGCATG
>JAUCMT010000028.1:1219866-1232653 GCA_032357475.1 Enteromius thamalakanensis
TGTGCAGCGCAAGTTACCATGGCAATTAACACCAAATGAAGCCGAGTTTCTTTCATGGTACCTAAAACCCAGGATTGCTGCAAACTAATCCTAAACTTACCTGGCTAACCAGCTAATCCGGCTTCATGGTACAGGCCCCTGCTGTACTTCCACAGTAAATATATAAAAACCTTTCAGTTCCTTTAATCTCTATAGGGCATAGGTTTAGTAGGCTGGTGAGAGAAAAGATTTATCTCTCATTTTGTTATCATTTCTGCTCAAGGAACTTTTTATGGTTTTGTCCTCTACCTCTGAAAGGTCACTCTAAAAGAGCTACAACTGTCTCTAGATGATTATATGACTCACTAAATCTCTCCCAAATATCATGATCTGATTTAGTATTATTGCTTTTTGTTCTCAGCATGCAGATAAGGGCCGCATTGGGACGTGATGATTCTGCAAGTTCAACCTCATAATACAAACTATATTCAAACAATGTTCACATAGGTGATTAAAAGGAACTGCACTCACAGTGGGTTGCCTTTGGATACACACTCCAGTTTGAAGTATTGTCCTTCCTGAGGTACTATTACTGAGCGCACAATCTCTACCTGAGGAGGATCTGGATCGAGAAAGTGAATGAAAACAAAAAAATTAAACAAAACAAACAAAAACACAAAACCAAACAAAAAAGCAAAACAAACGCCCAAATACAACAAAATGCACAACAAAAAACAAAAACAAAAGACAAAATTAAACAAATAACAAATAATAATAAATAATAAAACAACAAATCAAAACAAAAACAGAAAATAAAACAAACCCAAACAAATGCGCAAAACAACCAAAGCAAAACAAACACACACACACACACAAAAGTCAAACAAAAAAACCAAAGCAAACAAAAAAAACCACACAAAAAAAAGCAAAACACAAAAAAAATGTGTGAGGAAAAATGATCTTCATTGTATATATTATATACACATTCAAAGATAAAGTACTAGCATTTCGCACATCACACAACAATTTTTTGGACAAAAATGGCTTGTTAATAGAAATATTTTGAATATTTAAAAAAAAAGCTGAGCGACTGCAAAACATTGCTATATTGTAGTTACTGTACACACAACACTGCCTGCTGCTCTTTAAACTGCTTCTGGCAGACATCCTGTTTTAGCTGATCTGAAAGTCAGGAGGGAAACTGATCCAAACATATGACTCACAGTGGACCTCCAGCACTTCTGTAACCTGGTGCGGCAAGGAGCCCAGAGCTATCTGCTCCACCACGCAGGTGTATGCTGCTCCATCGTCTGTCCTGTCCACCTTGAGGTGTATGGTGCTCCTGACCGTGAATGACCTCCCAGTGGCGTTTACCTCTTTCTGACCTGCCAGAAGACAGTCCCAAAAAAAAACCTTTCAGCTATCAAAAACATATACAGCTCTTTACAGGCACTTCATTTAGTATATCATGCATTATGATTATTAAAACAGTATTCTGTTATGCTGAAGGATTGTACCAATATACTGTACAGTAGGCCACAGATATATAGGGATGCATCAGATATATAGACAGTATATACAGCCTAATCATGTTGGATAATGATTGGAGAATGAGCTTTCAGATGATTTCCCATACAGTGTAAATAGCATCATATACAACAAACAAAACATGTCACTTGGCAGCCATCTTTGAAACGCCTCTTGGGCATTCAAGTGCAGCTCCTTTCACTTTGTAGGGGGAAACATAAAATTGATTCACTTAAGTTAAGCATTAAAATTGATTCACTTAGCATTAAATAGTTCACTTGGCTTAAGATTAAATTGCAGTTTTAAAATCACCAATGAAATCTGTGAACAACTGTATAATTAATGTAGCTTATTTTTCTCAAATAGCATCATAAATAGCTTATTTTTCAAGTTAGACCAGCCAGAGCACATGCACAGTCTTGAGCACACGTCTTAGAATGCTTACTGTTTCTATAGCAACCAAGACGCTTCCAACAGTAGCTTCAGTGGGGCTGTTTTAGTCAAAAGGCGGGGCTTCCTGCGATTTAGCAGCCATATTAAGCATTGCATTTTACGCCATTAAAAAGATTCGCTATTTCGCTATTAAAGACTGACACGCCTTGAGTATTCTATAGTCTTTGCATATATTCAAGAAGTAAAACGCAAAAAGCTGCTACTCCAAGTATCTGTACAACTGCATATATGCTAATATTTTTATGCCGTAAAAATAAATCCAAATTAAATTAAAGCAAACATGTCTACAACAATAATTCGTTGCTGAAGGAATGCGTTTTTCCAACACAGTCTAACGACCAAGTCATATGTATTCGTACGAGGTACCAAATTTGTGCCAGTTCGTACTAATTCATACAACCTCCCTGATAAAATTTGTCTAAACCCCTGTAATGGGTATGTTTAGGGGTGGCGTTAGGTTTTATTCGTACAAATTTATACGAATTGGCCACCTCGAAAAATATGTACGAATTACTGTGAGATCAGGTTGGTTTTTCTAAACAAATTAGTTGAGTTACATTACAGGGTCACTACACCCTAGCATGAAACTTTTTACGCTCATGTCATTCCAAACTCGTAAAAGCTTCATTCATCTTCGGAACACAATTAATTAAAAATATCTTTAAGATATTTTGGGTGAAAACCAGGAGGCTTTTTTTGCCCTACTGACAGAAAGGTCTAAAAAAGTATGAATTTAAAACGTAACTTCTTCTACCATTTTAGAGAGTACCACAACGTATACACATGCTTTCCGTCTGGTACTGTAAATAGTGCTTGTAGCAGTACATCAAATATGTACAAATGTTTTCACAACGTTTCTGGATCTGGGATCATTTCAGTTGTCTATGCTGTCTATGGAAGGTCAGACGGCTTGCTGATTTCATTAAAACATATCTTAACTCGTGTTCTGAAGATGAATGAAAGAAGATTGTCATTTTGTGGTGAACTAACCCTTTAATACACTGACTGACTGGAGTATGCAAACACAAAAATCTGCACTTCCTGACTGCTGGCCAAATACCATTTGACGTGTTGCATAATTTTTGTATTATTTTTGATTCCATATCATCCTATTTGTATAAGATTTAGTTTGCAATCACGCAGAAGAACGGCAGTCCACAAACAAAAAAAAGTCCCTTTCGGCCTGGAGGTTATCGGAAAGCCTGTGGAAATGTGAAAAACAAAGCATCATTTAAAGCTTGTAAGGAATCCTTATAATGTCTGTGAGAGGAGCAGCACAGAAAGCGATAGAAAATCAGGAACCAGAAATAATATATAGTTAGAGCCATGCCTGCGCACAGTGAAAGCCCTGGATCAGCCGTAATCATGAATGGAAAAGTAAAACATCACCCTGGAGGATTGCCTCAAGCAAACATCTCACTACACATATACATGCATGACCTGCCCAGATAAAACAGGGGAGTATCTCTCTTTCTCTTGATGCACATACACAGTAAAACGTTTAGAGCATCGTTGTTGTTTTGTTGTCCTTGCTTTTTTATTGTGATCCAAATACCATCTTTGTTGTCTCTGTTCAAAACAGTTGGAAAAAAAAATTACTAAAATGGCAGACCCATTTTCCTTTTATAATATACTCAACTGGTAAAGAATTGATGCCGGGAACACAAAGGTTGCGAGTTCAATTCCCAAGGAACACTAGCATTAATAAAATGCATTTCCTGAATGTGCTGTAAGTCACTTTGGATTTAGCACCTGCCACATGTAATGTAATGTATTTCTGAGTGAAACAGGAAGATGTGAGCCGAAAGGAAAAGTCATTTTAGACATGCAGCAAACTATTACCTTTTGATATAAGATATGTGTTGCTTGGAACTACTGCACTTTTTGTATTCATGCACAGTAAGACTAGAAGGAAGTCAATTATTTTCATTTAGTCTTTTTATAATAAATTAAATACATTATATGCTGACTGAATATATCAATATTAGTTGAAAAGCCATAAAAGAAGTGTAATTCAGATATGGCAGATGGAATCACTGAATAGATCAATGGTTACATTTTATTTGGCAAACTTTTGAATTTAATTTTTAATTGAAATCTATTCTATTCGGAAAAAGGATAATGATTATACTACCCCAAGCTTTTGAACAGTAGTGCAAATTGTACTGTATGTTACCATGTTCAAAACACTCATGGTAATAGCATGCTACAGTTTTTCAGTGGAGGTAATAGCTATTATTGCTATTTTAATACTAATACTATTATTTTGAAATATGTAAGGTATTTGTATGAATTTGGGCCCCTGCTGGCACTCAATATGATGAATGACTGGTATGCAATTTCATATACAGCATCTGGTGATAAATAAATAAATAAAAAAGTGTTGATTCTAATTGCTGTGGAATATGGTGCAGTGCGATATATGGTCAGTGGTGTGAAAGCTAGACATTGTGAGTAACTAAGCAGCTGAAATCACATCTCTCTCTCTCTCTTTCAACACTAGCGTCAGTCTGTCAAACTCTCTTTGCATTGCCTGCAGCACTGCCCTGCTCCTCTAGATGCATGCTATAATTTGACGCTTCAGGAAGATTGATCACCTTTTTTTGAATATGAACTAAACTGCAAAGAAATGTCTTGTTTTTATTTTAAAGGGATAGTTACATATAATGTCTATTTTATCATAATTTACTCACCCAATGTATCAAAGAAGATTGTATTATAATGCAAGCTTTTTATTGTAATTATTTGTTGGTGAGTAAATTATGAATATTTGGTGAACTATCCCTTTTTAAGTAATGTCTTTATAATAGTAAACAAAATAATATAATAGGGTCATTTGATGGTAATAATATAATTGCATGAATGAGGTTTATTTTCTTTAATCACTCCAATGAGTGTATGTTCTTTATCTCATTCACTCAAATGAACTGCAGACAACTTAAATCTGCTGAAAGACCTCTGTTAAACTTCTAGGGTCTCATGTATCAATGCTGCATACGCACAAAAACTCTGCGTATGCTAGATTTCACGCTTACGTTTGGATTTGCTAACGATGAAATTAAGACGAGAATGTGCGTTGTTTGTGCCAACTTCGTGTCTGACAGACGTGTATTTCTTGTGTGTGTTTGTTTTATTTCCGTTGGCGACTACTAGAGGCAATTATGTTAAATTGCATACTACAAAGTATCGCACCCACACATGTGAAAAACATTGCTATTCATTTAGAAAATTAATAGAATGGGTTAATTGACACAATATTTTTCTATCAATTATGTGATTTAGAACATATAAAAGCATTTGCAATTGTATGCAACCCTTAGTCTATGGCAATGGCAGTGTTGGCCTTATTAGTGCATTTACAAGGACCCTCTTATTGCGATTATTATGAGATTTTGGCAATATTGCGATTAAACTTTACCTAATGTAAACGCAATACCTCAATTATAATAATGCGATTATGCGAAGCACAATCGCATTATCATAGGTGGCTTACGCCAATTTTGATCAAAATATACAGACATGTAAACACCTTAATCGAAATATTGCCGCTCTGACCAGTCATCACTTTTTTGGCTATTAAAAATTGTTTCGTTTTGTGTTTAATGGCAACAAAAATGACTTTTCGTTTCATTTTTCTTTTAAGTCAATTTTGGAAAAATGTTTGGAAAATTTTTGTTTGTTAAATAGCCTATAAGTTTTAGTTTTTTAAAAGCAATGACCAAGCAGCCAGCAGCAGAAAATGAGCTGATGCCTATTTCAATCATCACGACTAAGATTAAAAAAAAAAATCAATGTATCAGACTCTGGAGGGCGCACTGGATGCGCAGCAGACTCTGGAAGGAGCCCTATTAGCACAGGTGGATCAGGCCACGCCAGCAGGTCCTCCTCCACCATTGGCTCAGGTGGGTCGATCCACGGCAACGTGGCAAGCTCTGGTTCGGGCTGTGGCAGCGCTGCAGGCTCTGGCTCGGGCTGTGGCAGCGTGGCAGTGAGCAGTTGTGGTGGACTGGAGTCCGTCAAGGTGTGCGCATTTCCTGGAGGTGAATGTGAACAGTCATCAGACACAGAAACACTGCCGATCTCCATGGCAGGTCTCTGACGTCTGGCAGCTCCATGGGCGTGAGTCTTGTAGCCGTACTATAGAAAGCAGCAGCGAGACCCGACCGTTCAGCAAGATCGTAAAAGTCAAAAACAAAGTCCTCGAAGGGTGGGTCTCGGTACAATAAAGCGAACAACTCCTCCGAGGAAGCCATCTTCATATTGATGTTGTGTTCTGTTACGATGTCGCCGTGATTGTGTTGAGCATGTCGCGCCTCTCGCCGTGGCAGAGACCGGAAGAGACAAAAAGGCTTTCTAGGCAATCATTTAATCAAACACGGAGCAAAAGAAAATGCTGACGAGGCAGCTACAAAAAACTTGTACAAACGGCATCCACGGAACTTTAACACAACGAATTCAAAGACCAAGGTATATATAGGCAAGAACTCAGGAACAAAAGTGAAGACAGGCGTAGAAAACAGGTGAAAAGAATCAACAAATTTTTTTCAACAACATTTCACAAAGAATTCAGTAATCAATATTCACCTCACAAAATAAAATATTCAGTTTGTTTAATAATTCCAGCAATAATATTCGTCAGGCAACTTTTGCAAGCATAGCCCGCACTGGAAGTTGTGTTGATGGTAGCCAGGGTATCCATCAATGTGACCTGTTCCACAAGGCTTCATATCTGTCTGACCATCCTAAAGTGAGCAGTATCACACTCTGTTACATATTCTGTTTGGGACTGCGTGCTGGTCTCCAGAAGCACATCCAATCCGTCTCACAAGATCAGATCACAGAGAGAGATTCCTTTGAATGGGAGTGAGTGACAGGCAGTCTGGCTGTGATGCTCTGTTCCCATGTGCCACTGGCCTTTAAGTGAAGCTTGCGTGAATTCTATCTCTGAGTCGAGCCTGTCTGATGGAGTCTCAGGCCATCAATCACCAGCACCAGATCAGCCGACTGGGGCTTCTGCCTGAGATGTGCGTGTCTCAGTGCTCGGAGGGATGTCTGGGGTAACATACTGGTTAAAGTTGAACTGATGTATTACTGTATGCTGTGGTGTCGTACAGTGGATTGACTCAAGAGATGTCATTTCTTTTAAAAAATCATTCCTGTCTGATAAGGTACATTATTTGGATAAATACAAAGTCTTGTTCAATCTCATTAGCTGCGTCAGTGTTTAAATAAAATAAATAAATTATACAAAAATGTAAAAAGTAAAGCATAAAAAATGCTTTTAGTCAGCATTTGATTAATCAAAAGTTGGTAAAATATGTATTACAATATGTGGAATTAAAATAAATGCTGCTTCTATTTATTAAAAAAAAAAAAGGATCATGTAACACTGACTATTTTGCATTGCATCACAGTATTAGGTTACATTTTAAAATATATTAAAATAGAACTTTTTAAATGTAAAATGTTGTCATTTAAAATTGTAATAATATTTCACATTTACTATATTTATATTATATTATATATTAAAAGGTAGTTTTGATTATTAATTCAGATTGTTAAGAATAAGAAATGTTTATGAATTATGACAGGTGTTAAGATGCTCGTTTATGAAAGGTGCTCAAATGTATTCAAGGTTAATAAATATTCATACAGTAGTTACGGTTAAAGTTATAGTTACATAACATAAACTTCTGTGCAAGTTTTTGAAAACCAAATAAAAACCAAGATGACTAAGATTATATTTTTAACCTATTCTAAAGTGTTACTGATTTTTCTTTTCTTTATTAATTGTCTTTGCTCCCACACATCCAGACTCCAAGAAATGCCAGAAATTCAGATCTGAATAAGTGCATGGAATCACACTCTTCGCTAACTCAGACAAAATTTGTAAAGTTTGTTTTTTTGGTCCATTCACATTAAACTGGTAAATGACACACCTTTATCGCAGAGAAATGCACATTTCTACTGTGAGATGCTTAAAAAGAGCTACACAATTCATGAAGGTGCTGGTGTAAAGACACACATTACGCACCATGTACCATTTGCACACTGACAAAATGTGCCACTGTTCATTGCACACAATCAGCTTTAGGCTATCCGGGGGGATTTGTTTACCTTGCACCTCCTTGTCGTTTCTGAACCATCGCATGTCAGCAGCCGGTTTGCTGCCAGATGTGGTGCATGTCAGTGTGACGTCCTCCCCCTCCGTGGCAGGTCTCGAGAGGCCTGTGATTTCTGGTTTTGCTGGAACACCTGATACACAAACATAGGAAGAGGATTATAGACAGAGCTGATGGAAACACGTGCGATTCTACGATTTTAAGTTCCAATGTTGTTTGACTGATATTTTTTTACTAGAAAACATGTTTGTCAGCTCATGTATAAGTTTGTCAGTTGATATATATCAATACAGTGACATATTCTGCTGTATGGTACTTTGGGATTTAACTGGAAAAGTAAATACAGAACAAAACAAATAAAAACTGAAATATGAAATAAAAAAATGAAACAAAAACAAAAACAGATGACATTGTTTATAAGTGAAACAATAATTATAACAATTATAACATTTGCAACCGCAACCCGCATCAGTAAATTTTCAGGACTCCCAACCGCATTCTCGGAACACACGTGCTGTGTGAATGGAACAGGCTGGACAACTAGTTGTCTATCATGTCATTCACTGAGAGAGAAGCTTTGCTACACATACGTGCGTCTATCATGCACTACGTGTTTTCATGTGTGTTTTCGGTAACTTACAGTAAAGGAGAAATAAGCTGCGTGTTATCTGAAAGTTTTAGATTACGTCAGTTTTCCACCGAAGCCACTCTTTTCCCAAAATTTAAAAGTGGTTTTCGGGTTAATGAAGGTTTAAAGAAAAACTTTTTTTTGGAACGTGAAGACTATCAGTTTTGTGGACTTCGCCATCTTTTGTATTACTTCGGTCACTGTTGCTGTAGTTACTGTTAAGGAATATGGGCTTGACTCCCATTGCGTGTTCAAACAGACAGAATTTTAAAAACAACTGTAAGCTGCTGTGTGAACAAGACATTTTGAGACTCACACCTGTAAATAAAATACGGTTGTACAACCATTCCGCTGCTGTGTGATTGTTGCTTATGTATTGTATAAAAAAGCCATTTAAAAACATAAATAAAATAGTAGTAGTACAGTAGTTCCCTTTCAGTCGGTCAATTCAACGTCACGTCGGGCACTCCAGCCCTCAGAAACTTTAGGTCTGACCACTGGGAGAAGGCTAGGTGACAGGCTGGAGCTACTTGAACCCGCAGCCACTCTTCCATGCCCACCTCGGGACTCACCTACAGGGCTTTAACGTTCTGGTCCGCACGGACAACACTTCAACCGTTGCGTACATCAACCATCAAGGTGGTCTACGCTGCCATCGGATGTCATAGCTCACCAGCCACCTCCTTATATGGAGTCAAAAGGGTCTGAGGTCGCTTTGCGCCTTTTATATTCCAGGTGTTTACAACCAGACAGCCGACGAGATGTTTTGAGCCCAAGTGCCCCTATCCTGACAGTCCAGTTGATATGGGAGAAGTTCGGTGCAGCACAGGTAGACCTGTTTGCCTTTCCAGAAACCTCTCATTGCGATTTGTTTTAAGCTCTGACCAAGGGAACCTTAGGCAGAGATGGCCTGGCGCACAGCTGGCCTCAAGGGCTGCGCAAATATGCATTCCCCCCAGTGAGCTCTCTAGCACAGTTCCTGTGCAAGGTCAGGGAAGGCGAGGAACAGGTCCTGCTTATTGGCCCACCAGGACTTGGTTTCCTGAACTGATTCTCCTCGTGACAGCCCCTCCTTGGCCGATTCCTCTGAGAAAGGATCTACTGAGAGACGGGGTACCCTATGGCACCCGTGCCCAGATTTGTGGAAACTCATCTGGACCCTAGACGCGACGTGGAGGTTCTAAGTGGCTTACCTCAAGGGGTAGTTGACACTATTTCTTCTGCAAGAGGGCCTTCTACAAGAGCGGCCTAAGCGTTGAAATGGAACCTGTTTGTTGACTGGTGTTCTTCTCGAAGAGAAGACCCCCGAACATGCCCGATCCGTGCTTCTCTTTCTGCAGCAAGGGTTGGAGCGAAGGCTGTCTCCCTCCACTCCACAACCTTATCAATGACAGGTCTCTGGGTAAGCATGATCTAATCATCAGGTTCCTCAGGGGGGCTAGGAGGCTAAATCCTCCTCGGCTCTCTAGTATACCCTCTTGGGATCTCTCTCTCGTACTCAGAGCATTGAGAGAAGATCCCTTTGAGCCTTTGCCAATAGTCGAGTTGAGGTTTTTGTCGATGAAAACAATCCTCCTGCCTCGAGTTCGGGCCTGACAACTCTCAGGTAACCCTGACACCACGGCCTGACTATGTACCCATGGTTCCTTCCTACCACTCCCTTCAGAGATCAGGTAGTGAACCTCTAAGCGCTGCCCTCGGAGGAGGCAGACCCAACCTTGCTGTTGCTGTGTCCCGTCTGGTGTTATGTAGATCAGGTGGTACTGGTAGGATTACCTTCCCCAAATGAGAGTTTAATCTCCTCCTATATTCCATATGCATTGTTCTAGTTCTGTTTTAATCTGAAGAGAACCGATTTCACACGTTCCCCTGGGACGTCCCAGTGTCCAGTTACTTATAGTGCGGTACTGGTCCATGTGCAGAGTCGGCCTTCCTACAGACCAAACACAGAGGGTTGGTGAATCTCACATGGGGCTGGAAGGGACAGTCTCTATGGCGCTTTGGTAGAGATCCCTTTTCGTTGGTCACGTGACGTCAATGTGATCGACTAAAAGGGAACGTCTCGGTTACGTATTGTAACCCTCGTTCCCTGAAGAAGGGAACGGAGACGTCACATCCCGTCACCATAGGGGCTGTACCGCCGCTAGGGAAAAACCTAATGAACGCTAGATCTGCTGACCTACTTATACTCGCACCACGATTGGGTTCAGCTGATCCTAATCAGCGTATGCCAATGAAATTCATTGGTGTGATTGTACACGCATAGTTGTTTTGGCATCTCGAAGCAAGATTCCTATTCGTCGGTCACCGACGTGACGTCTTCTTCAAGGAACGAGGGTTACAATACGTAACCGAGATGTTTCGCTATTCATAAATTATTTAAAACAAAACACATAAATAACAAAACAAAACTGTAACTGCTTTGTCTGTAAAACTAAATATAAAAATAAGGTAAATGTAGCACCACCATTGTTTAAGGAACAAAACTAAATAAAGATGACAATTATTTATTTTTTATAAACAAAACAAAAGCAAAGATACAACAAGCAAAACAAAACTATTATAATAAAAATCAAACAAACAAACAAAACAGAGTAAGGACTTAATTGCATTATGATGTTTACATGTTAAGAGCAAGAGCTTTTCACTCCCGTTTACATGCTATTTCCATATTCTAATTATTCACTAAAAATTGTGGTTAATTTTCTACTGCCATATTCACATACCCCACTGCATAGGACAAATTGGACTCAGAAAGAGCACAGATGCATTACCTAACTACTATCAGCTGTTTAAGTTTATCTTACATCTAGTGAAAAACACTTATGTTTATATTCCATGCTGTTCCACCACCAATGTAATGGCAGTTTGTTTGTCTTTGCTGCTGTCGCTGTTTCTGGAGAAGAGTGAAGGCAGCGTGTTGTGTCTCCGAGTTTCCCCAGAAAAGCGATGCTTTCTTAACTGCAAAGGTTTCTAATATGCATATTATTACAGGTTTGTGTCTCGTCATTCATGTAAAACTATAAATGTGTCGGGGGAAACAGTAAGGAGATATTTTAAATAATCAGTAATAGTGTTTTCCAGGAGTTCGTGTCGCAAAGATGAATATGACAATCTTGACATATGTTATTTAGAAGATATAATTAATAATTAGGTTATAATTAAGGAGTTTTTGTTTACGATTTGTTTTCTTAAGTGTATCATATCTTTTCGGTTCATTCTTTCTCCTGTTCAAGAAGCAAAGGCAGAAAATCACGTTTTGTTGATATTGTCATGGTATTTATTTGACACGTTTATTTTGTTATTTTTGTAAGTCCAGCAAAAATGAAAGTATTATAACTAAAATGAAACTATTTTAATAGCCGAAACAGTAGTAAAAGCCGTAAAAGACTGGTTTCATCACCTCATCACCACACCCACATACTGATTACACTCTCACCTAAAAGTCACGACCAAACACCCACTCATGGCGAAGTCTTGATTTGCCGTGGCTGTCAATTTCCGAGCATTCGTTTGTTTTAGCTGTTTTCTCCTTTAGACTGTTTATCTGGATTTTGATTGTTTGCTGCCTGCCCTGAAACCTGCCTGTGTACCTTGTCCTCGATTCTGCCTTGTCTATATTGCTCTGTTTGCCGGATCCGCACGCCTGGAATCAGTTGGTAATATCTTAGCATGTGTACTTATATATATATATACATTTTTTTTTGTCTTTTTAAAAAACATGCAGGAGGCATACAAAAATAATGTCCCAAACGATAAAGTAACAATCTTAGATGCAATGAGCAACTACTTTTGTATGTATGCCTAAAACGTATCTTGACTATGTTGGTCCAAAGTGCAAAACGTAGAGGGGTTACAATAATGGCCCTTAAATTGTATGACTGTTACGGTTTTTATGTTTTTGTCACGGTTTAGCTGTGATCCACGCACGGATTTGGATTAAAATATTGGGTAATGATATTGTCATTATTGTATTGGTGTGTGATTTTTCACAGTAAACTGTCACAACAGTTGTATTTATATGACTTTATTAATACATTTATGAGCACGTAACCCAGCACCTGCCCCTAAACCTACC
>JAUCMT010000028.1:1235743-1250310 GCA_032357475.1 Enteromius thamalakanensis
AAACGTAACAGTCATACAATTTAAGGGCCATTATTGTAACCCCTCTACGTTTTGCACTTTGGACCAACGTAGTCAGGATACGTTTTTATATGAGACTGGGTTGAAAACATCACAACACTACATAAAACTAAATATTATATAAAAGTTTATTTTTTATTGTTTATTGCCTGTAAAGTTTCTTTCAAACAACATGTATTGTAAAAAGCGTGTTAAAAATGTTTAGTGTGTAATCTGAAAACTGCAGATTAAGTAAACAAAACAAAGCCTTCTCTATTTTTATTCCTAATTAGGAGACGATGAGCATGTGAAGCTTTGTGTCGTGCTGCAGGACTAATGCGACATTGTTCTGCTCCACTTCACATATGAAGAGTGAATTTTAGAAAAACATGACAGTCATTTACGTCACTTTATTTTACACAAACAACAGCTATTTCCATGTGCCATACATCATAACACCATTTCTACCTCATCGCACATGCTCAGTACTTTCCAATTGATTTTTTTTTATCTCATTTGGATTAGGAAAGGTCTACACCTGCATTTCTAATCTGATGAAAATTTAATTCAGATTGAGCTTAGTCAGATCGATTAAGGTGTTTACATGAAGGCTTTTCAGTCTGACTTAGCCATCGATCTTATTACTAACGATTGCATGTAAACATAGCAACTTTTTATGGTCCATTTCACATGGTATTTGTATGTACTTCAGTATGCATCCTGCATCTCCTGCCTGAAGTCTGGTCAATACCTGAATGGGAGACCGGGTAAAAATGAGGTTGCTGCTGGAGGACATAGTGAGGCCAGCAGGGGGCACCCACTCCGTGATCTGCATGGGTCCTAATGTTTCAATATGATGTGGAAACCATATAGTAAAATACAACATCCTTTGTATCAAATGTGAATCTAGGTCCTGATACTCTGAGGATATTGAATTTCTAGAGTGTCTCTTTAAAAATAACCTCTGGACCCTGACCAGATTTGAGAAAAGCACATAATAAAACACACTATTATTGTCATGGTACGTTACTTTTACTGAACCACATTGCCAAGTATTAGAGATTTTCGAGCTTGAAATACCTTGGAGGTGAAGCTTAGGACTTATGTTTGCTTACTAATTCATGGCATTATGTATTATTCATGAGTTTAGTCACACAGTAGTGACACAAACGTTTTCGAAAACTCCCACTGTTCTGAATATAAACTGCGATTGACTGTCACCGTCAAACTGAAACAGTTTGTTGCTTCTAACTGGAGTTTCAACACTTTCCACCTGTCTGCCACAAGCAGCTATTCATCCATTATGCTTGCAATTTCCAAGAAGAGTTTGCAGCAGCAGAGAGACTGATGAACAGAAAGGTCACCTTATACTGATCCCCTCACACCATCTAAAAAGGCACGATTTACTTGAACTGTATCATGTGAAAAAAAAGACTTTTCATCTCACAGACTTTTTTTTTTAACATCAGTCTGCTTATTGACATATAAAAGACATTTTAATTGCCATTGTGGTTCCAAAAACTCATTAGTCATTTTTGACCGTGATAATAACGAATTCAGAAATGGTAAAACTCAACTACTCTGAACTGGGATAAGAGGTTTGGTTTGTTTTTTTGCAAAGGTTTGAAGGGTGGGTTAAGGTGTAAGGCATGGGTCAACAGTATAATTATAAATGCATTGCAGAAATTACTTAAATGTATTGGATCAAATTATTAATTAAAATCTAATTACATGGTAGTTAACGCCAGCTAATATAAAGTGAGACAGTAATTTTTAATTACATACAGATCTGCATCAATCCAAAATCAAGTCCAGTCCTTTTTCTTATTCATCAAGTTGTTTCACTTGGAAAAATGTCAAAGTGCTGTAGTAAAGTCAGTTTTATGGGTACTTTAGCAACATAAATCATGCTATGAATTGTATAAGGTGCCCCAACATGGTTTAGTTTCACGTTTGGTCTTTGTAAACTCTGTAACACTGGGGAGTTCTCATAGATGTGTTCACTGTCCTTCTGAGAACGTTGTTACATACAAACAATGACATGTAAAATCAGTAAAATGGATTTACTTACATGTCAGCAGAGACAATCGCTTCGTCTTTCAGAGCCTTTTAGATGTACATTAATGTTAAAAAAATACAACTAGTCTTCAAACAATAAGATCTGACGCTACAAGACACCATCTTTCTAGAGGATGTGTCAAGACTGATTAAATATTCCCTCTGAACGTGTGCTGAGTTATGAATAGAGAATGAATGGAGGTTTTGTGGAGATGGCAAATGCCTTGGAGGGATTTTGGCAAGAAGACACAGCGGAATTGGATAAAGGGAGGAAAGGTGATCAGGTCTGGGCTCGTAATACACATGGACCTGCTGATAGAGTCCAACTAAACCCGGTGAGACAGGGAACATCAAAGCTTAGGAACAGATGACACATTTCCACCAGCCCATATCCCTCTATCTTCCTCAGACACAGAGGGAGGAATGGAAGAAAAGAGTGTGCTCCCTTGTTGTTTACAGAAAAGACAAACACATACACACTCATACGCCCAACATCACAAAGGTGATGATAAGCTGCCAAGGCGAGGAACAGTCACCGTTTGTGCCGCATCCGAGGGTTGATGGTACAATGCCTAGACTCTAAAACGCTTGGCGGTTTCCATTCAAGCCCTACAATGATAACATATAGGGATGTGGGCGTTGAAAGGAATGACAGGGAAGGAAGAAAGATACTGAGAGGAAGAAAAAAGATTCACCCACACAGAGACAGAAATCGACTTCATTCAGTGGTCAAATCAGTCTCTGCACTGGGGTCAAATGAAGAGGTGAATGCTACTCTCAAAAAAGAGAGTCTCGTGATGTGTTGGTTCATTTCACATACGCCGAGACTCTGTGCTATGTCTTATTTTGACACAATGGTGTCAAGCTCGAAACATTATCCCAAATCCATTTACAGAAACAAGTATACAAAGGTTTGAATAACCCCACAGACAACTGTTATCAATTCAATGCAGGCCAACAGGGGCTGGCAAAACTCCGCATCCACATTTCCAAAAAAAGAATCGAAAGCCTGCCAGATGCCCAGAGTTAGCTCCAATCTGTCACAACCTCCGTGAAATGCCAACGTCTGACAAAGCTCTTTTCCAGAGCTTAAAGAAGTCGACATGATGAAATGGTTGGTTTCCAACATCCTTCTGACTTCTTCGACAAAGTTTATTCCAGCAGTGTAAATCCCTCGGTTCGACCTAGTGCCCTTTTCTATCTTTTTTGGGGGGAAGAAGCAACAGCTGACTTGCAGATGACCCGACAGACATCCTAGCATTCCCTTGGGCTAAAGCAATCTGACAACTGCCTAATGATGCAGACCTATGTTTTAGTATGTTTAGGTTATGCTTTTCCCCAACAGCACTGACTCCAACACTGACAACTAACAAAATGTGGCGTGAGTAATTGTGGCCAAATTGAAGAAGACAGCAGTGGGGAATAATAGAGCAGATTTTCAAGGTCGTAAGGGCATGTGAATGCAGGCGCGTTTGGATAATATTGAGTGTTTAGATATATTTGGTGTTGCTGCTCTTGGAAGGAAGAGAGACGCCGACAAAATGTCTTCACACCTTACTTGTGAACAATCATTTGGCAGTGCACTTTGAGAGACTCCCAGCACTTTTCCACACAAGGCTCTGAAAGCACATTTTAACATCCAACTTTGGAACCGAGCTTCTACTCTGACATAATCAGACCACTCCATCTGACGAGGAGACGGCGGCATGAGCGACAGGCCCCGCGGCTGTGACTGTCCCGCAGCTGGCAATGCCGGTGTTGGCAGTGACATGTTTAGAGAAGCCAGAAGTCCCACTCTCTGCAATTAGACTGCTCCAATGGCCAGCTGTGATTGGTCACTATCTGGACAGGCTGTGATTATTGCAGGGACGTGAGCCCGTACTTCCATTGCAGACAGGAAGCTACTTCCCAGCAACTCTGGGGGGCCAAGAAAGTGCTCTACTGCAGGTGGCCAATGATCGGAGGTTAAAACAGATCCAGGTGCAAGGGATAAACCGGGAAACATCTGATGTGATGAACACTTGTGGAATTGTTAGAGACTTTTCTACACCGAGTCATATCAGGTCAAATTTGACATTAGACATTCGCGGCTAACAATGGGGAATAGATAGTGCGCAAAAAAGAACCTAATTCTCTCTGACATATCTCTAAGGTTTAGCTTCTTATGCTGCATCACAAAAAGATAGCCTTGGTTCATCAAACTTGTTGCTATATCAAAACACAAGACAAGACATTTTTGGGTCAGTCGAAGAACACAATGCTTTCATGTGCACTGTGAGCATGTAAAATTGAGAAGCAGACCTTACAATATCCACAGCTATTCCAGAAATGCAACTGCACACGGAATATGCAAACATGGAGATTGTTTCATCAGATAGAACTGGCTGCTGTTTACCCTTTTGAGGAGGAACACTGTAGTGTTCCCACAAAAATAGCAGGTAACTAAAGTTAAATTAGACCTCAAGAAGATGACGTTTGAAGGTCACTACTTGTGTTTAACCATTGATTGTCCACTCTGTGAACAGCAAGCTAAATGTCATTAGTTAATAAACGAGCATACTTTTAAACTCAATCAACCTTTGTCTATCTTCACATTCATCAGCAACAAAGATGTAAGACCCTAATGAACTTAATACAGTCATAGTAGAAACCATACCTTATCTCTACCTACCAGTACTCTTAAATGCTAAGCTACAAATAGAGACTTTCTGAAATGTCACACAGCACTTAACATTTCATTTATCGACTTGTAATGCTATAATGATAGGAGCCCATTAGAGGACCATTTGGCTCTATGTGAGGTGTTGAGCTTTAAAAATGACATTTAAGTAAGTGTGGAAATGTTAGATGGGGATGACTTGTTTCACGTGTTTTGAAGTCAAAAGCGTGTTTTAGAAAAAAGTTAAAAATACTGAATAACTTTTTAAAAAATGTATAAAATTTACAGTCTATTAATGTAGAAGTGTTTTACGTAATGAAGCACTTAAGCTCGAGATTGATTTCTTTTAGATCATAACATAGATTATTTAGTGCTGTTGATCCTGCTGAAACCAGAGAACTGCCTAGAAGTGATGTCGAAAAAGGTTGCAAGCCAAATTTGAACCCAAATTTCCCACATGGGCACCATAACACCATACAACAGATTCTGCGTTATATTCAAATCATTGCATATTGCAGACACTTTTATCCAAAGCAACTTTGTAATTTGTAATTCAGGGTACACATTTCATAAGTTTATGACCTTGGCATTGCTTTGTATAATTATTCAATATTTGCCTGATATTTGCCTTTATCCCTAACATAAATATTACTGAATTACTGAAAATTGAGCTACTTCTCAGAAATATCACTTTTTGTCCTTGTTGATGTCTACTATTCTGTGAGTTGAATGTGTGTTAGATTTTTTCATCCTATTCCTGAATAGGATTTTACCCCACACAGATATAGTAAATGATCACAGTCTGATTTCTCACATTTATTGTCCCACAGCACAGAATGCTAATATAAATCACAATGGCCTCAATAGCACACTAGGGAAAAACTGGAATTGACAATGCAGAATGTGCTGATAAAGTAAAACCTGAAAATACCCATTAGAGAGAAGCATTACATAAACCCTTTCAAAAAGTGTAAGGAAAGACAATTTACTGATATAACCTTGTAGACTCCAACATAACCAGACGACTGTACAATGTCACAGCGCCTGGCGTCATTTTTCAGCATTTAGCTGGCTTTTGAATCTTCTTATCTAATGAGCAATTTAACGAGTCCATTAATGCAGTAATTTAAAACATAACAACATTTTGATTGCCGCAGGCCAATTAAGAGCCCACTCTGCAATTTGACCTTTTGCAATTTGAGCTGAACATCTCTAATGAATGTCAGGAATCATGCGCCAGAAGCATTGGAGATAACCACTGAAAAAGCAGTTAATAGTGCCGCAGTTAAAAAAAAAATAAAATGACATCAATATGTATACCGTAAATGACGTTTGTTATAGACCGTCTCAGATCCATAGAGTAGAATTTCAGCTGCAATTCATCGACTTTGCAAACATTTGATATCTACTTTCAAAAGATACATACAGTGTGACACACCACAAGACAGAGCCCTAAATTATTCAGGATCTGTGAGGTTTTATTTCACAATAAAGGGTAGTTAGGTTTCTCATTATGAAGTGCAAAAGAATACCTTCTGCAGGTGCTGTTTTCCCATACGCTGGGTCTTTACATCATGTTACAGTGGAGCAATAGACATATGGACGTATACACTCTAATTTATCCTGTTCTAGCATGATGAATCATACACTGCAATCGCATTAATACTGCACGATAAGGGAGACATATGGTGCTTATCGATTTTTTAGTGGCGGCGACTCATCATCACGGCACTTCTCTCCTAATGGCCTTGGGCTAAAATGGATACGTAAGCTCTTGAGGTACAGGACTGTATGTTTGGTCAACCAAACCAGTTGCTGGGATGCTTTTATCCGAACCGAAGAAATAAAGTACACTTATTATTGTAACAGTCCTCCTGGAGGGGAGGTTAAGCACCACACTCAGATGCTGGGCAGCTGTATTTTTAAATTTACTATTAATATTTAATAATTTTATTTAAATAATTTCAGTTTAAGTATCAGTACATTTTATGTGCATTTGTAATTTATTATTTTTTATATTTTTAACGCATTTAAGTCAGACAATATTTTACATTTAGTTCACCTAATACTTTTATTTTATTTCAACTATATTTCTATCATTAAAAAAATAATTTAAAATAGCTTTTAGTTTTATTTAACAATTATAGCATCCAAACTGACATACAGTAGCTCAAAAAATCATGTCGAAATATGTTATAGCTCATTCCAAGTTAATAGAAACATAATAGTACATTTTGTAATGCCTTTGTACAGCTCTAAAAAAACATACATATATAATATATATTATATTGTATTTCTGTCTACATATTACACACTACACCTTTAATTTGTACCAATAAATGGCTAATATTCTAGTAATACGCACGCTTATAAGCAACTAGTTAAGAGACCCTAAAAAGTATTACCAACAAATTATATCATGTATAAAGAGAAACAACAACAAGGCATGCATTAACAAAAACATTTTATTAACACATTTCATAACAACTGTGACTCAACTGGAACTTCCATAGAAAAATAAACCAAATCTAACCAAACCTTGTTTCTCTGTTTAATAATACTGAGTTTAAACCATTGAGGTTTAAATTAAGCTAAAGTAAAGTTCTCACAAACTTAATTGTTAATATAAAAAGCACATTAAAGTTACATAAGTCTATCTACAGTATGTCCTTTTATTAAATTATTAGTTGCATTAACAACATATACAATTATACACAAAATGTCTAAACAAGTAAAAAGTAAGAAAGTAAAAACTAAATTATGTATATAAATAGGATATAAAATTATTTTCTGCTGGTGAAATCATTGCAATCCATCAGGCTTAGGCACTCTATCACACAGTCTGCACACAGGGCGCGGTGGGCATTATTATGGATAAGCCACTGATATATAATTCAGAGGAGTGGTGGGTGTCTGTATAGCGCAGACTTCCTGTGTCTTCACTTGGATATATGCAGAAGAGAAATGTATCTGCTAATCTAGGTGGGGTGGATTTAGGACTTAGCCCAGAATCACACGCCCCCGCAGACTCACAGTGTGTTCTGTATGTGAATCACACACACATACTGTATGCATCCCATCTACATATATGTTTCACAGGCTGTTCTCAGATATAGCCCACATGTAGGAGTAGCCTCACACAAAGGATTGATGATGAGGCCAAATGACAATGAATGAGTGTCATTTAGTCCGCGCTATACTTCACCATGGTACAGTTAATAAAAAAAATGCAGGTTAATTCTGTAGTGATAAGCTCTATCACTCAGGAGAACCAGAATGTCACTCCATCTGTGAGCCTATAGGCCGCCCACTTGGTTGTTGGCATGCTGGGAGCTAAAGTCTTGTTAAGGGTTTAGTGCAGAGGAGAGTGGAGAGTGAACTTGTTTGACCCATCCTCTCTTGTTCTGATAATTTGTTAGAAACAAGTGTAAGAAACAGTATAATTACTGTGGTCTACCTGGTCTCTTGGCATAAATGCACCTCTGTACATTTACAAGACACAAAATAAAACCAATAAGTACATATCACACACAAAAAAAGAACACTAGAGGAAGTAAAACTCAGTCACCACCTTTTATTCCTTTTCCCTCAAATTATCTTTTTTAACTACGTTTTCACAAAACAGTTCAAAACTGCCTAAAAGGTAGTTCATGTGGCCTTTTTATATAAATTTTGCATCTGTTAACACTGTTAGGTAGGATCTAGGGTTGGATTTGTTGTATGGTATATTTCCAAAACAAATGTTCCAATACGTACCTGAAGCAACATAATAAAAACACAGCAATACATACCTATATAAGCTTAATAAAAACAAGATTTAGTGCCACTCAGTGGACATTTAATTTTGAAACTGCAGTAAGGTATGTAAAAAAGTTTACAGAGGTACATATTTTACGAGACCAGGTTGACTGTGGTTGAGGGCAACTAGTACAAGTTATTCAGCTAGTATGAGCAGTTGCAGTGCTGCAGTGATATGAAGTTTGTTTGTGCCTTCCATATCCCTTGCTGCTTGACACTGGATAGAACTCTGTAAAAGTAGTTATGCTGGTGTTATACTGGTGCCATGACCCGGATTGGAGCGAGGTTGACTAGTTTTGGTGCAACATTACGTTAGGTGCTTTGCTATCATGTTCTAGGAGGCCTTTAGTTAGTTGTGTAGAACAAAGTTCTTTTCACATCAGCAGCCAAAGAACTATTGCTTAACATTAAAATACAAGCTAGTGCTTGCTGTGGCAGCAACGGTGCACTTCACAAACCCTCCACCATCCCCAACTCCACCTGTATTGAACTCCTAAAGGGTGATTTTAATGTGTTTTATATGGTGGTTATTTTTTTATATGTTATATGTGCAGCAACAATATTTCTTACATGCTCACAGCAGCATGTTGTGGATGTATTGGTAGTAACAAGTCTGCAATTGTACGGTTCTGTGAGTAGTAGTAAATGTCCATCATGGTTTCAGGTGGATCAGCATTTACTCCACAGAACGCTGGTTACCCTTTCAGTCGAAATCACTTTGACGTTACAGATGGGAACTCGCCAGAGAGACAAATTGACTTTGAGCTTTTTACAAAAGGCCAATGATTATTGGCGTGCACTGATTGCGCTCAGGTACACCTTATCACTGCGTGAGTATAAGAGGGCACAAGCAAAGTGCACGATTCCCACGATTCCTGCTCTCTCGTCTGACAGCGTCTTTGGGCGGCTGTCAGCGGATCCTGCAGGCTGGTGGCATTTTTCAAGGCCAGCTGTGCCAGACATCTGAGTGCATGGAGTTGCCGCGTTAGGTCCTCTCTGGGGAAGCAGGATGAAAGAGCAATTTTCCCACAGTTAGTGAAGCATTCTGTAACGGGATGTCGATCCGGCCATGCGCTTCTGGGTGTGGAAGTTTCCTCACCTCTTCGGATGTTCGGAAGCGTATGACCATGGCTACGTAGAGGACCCGCCTCTCATTCGTGAGAATGCTTCCGGCGCGTCCTTCCCGTGGTAGGTCGTTGGATCATAGCAAGTTCCCGTGGCGCTTTGGGGACCTCCAGGTGACCGTTCAGAGATGCAGCACTGCCGCGCTCTCCCCCAGTTCCTTTCTTCCCAGAGGTACACGAAGAGCTGACCAGGTTGTGGCGAGCCCCTTACTCATCACGTCAGCGCCCAAACCCTTTGGCCCTCACCACGCTTGATGGCAGTGCAGCCAGGGGGTACGAGGTGGTCCCTCAGGCGGAGCGTGCCATTGCGGTACATTTGTGCCTGCACTGTGTCTCTTCATGGTGGGGCCAACACCCGTCCAAGGCGTGTAAGCTCTCCTCCGCCCTGGCGGGCAGGTGTACCAGGCTAATGCTTCAAAAGAGTTGCACGAGCTTGGGCCTAACCAAGGGGCGATGTGAGAACTCCGCACTGTGACGGACCTCGCTCTCCGAGTGACGAAAGTCACAGAGCATGCCCTTGGTCAGGTGATGTCCACTGCCGTGGTCCAGGAGCAACACCTATGGCTGAACCTGGTGCAGGTGCCGGACGCCAAGAAGGCTCGCTTTCTACATTCTCGCGATGTCCCACATCCGAAGAAATACCTGCTCTGTCCCCTGCCAAAGCAAACACTGCTAGGCCGTGGGCGAGGGGCGCCGCCTGCTCAGTGGCCGGCCAAGAACACCCGGAGTCGCTGTGTCCTGTACGTGCTCTGAAAGCGCCATTACACTGACCTCACTCAGAGCCTCAGATGCTTCAGCAGCTCTTGCGTTGGCACGGTGCCTCTCTAGCAGATATCTGTAGGGCTGTGGGCTGACCGACACCCAATACCTTCGCCAGGTTTTATGACCTCCATGTAGAGGCCATGTCTTCTCGCGTCCTTGATCAGGACAGCAGGTGAGCAGGTAAGGTGCTGCGCCACTCCTACAGGATCCGTGCGATATTTTTCTCAGTGTTCCCTTAACTGTGCGTAACCTGATTCCTCCCCCACAGTGGCACCTAGAGCGGAGTAACTCCGACTGTGCTATCTCTGGGTCTCCTTCGACCCAGTAGGGGTGGCAACAAATCTCAATATTCCACAGTCAACCAGAATGCTGTGTTTACCTTCAATTATATCCATAATTTTATCGATATATTGCATTCTCTTATTCCACATGCGAGAACTCTGTGTTAAGTCATGTGCTCCGCCCTTAACCACCTGCTTCAGCACCACTGAAAGCAACTCTGCTGGCCCCCCTCAGAGGATTGAGAAGGTTACGTGCAGATTCCTCTGACGAACTTATATCTCGCCAGTCGGCAGGGGATCTCCACGTGACGCGGCCTCGGAGTCGTGGCCTGTGCCATGGGTGATCCCATCTGTAACGTCGAAGTGATTCAACTAAAAGGGTAAGTAGGAAACGGAAACGTTACACTTTCTCCTGCCATGACGCAGTGATAAGGTGCACCTGAGCGCAATCAGTGCACGTCAATAATCATTGGCCTTTTGTAAAAAGCTCAAAGTGAATTAGTCTCTCTGGCTAGTTCCTTCTATGAGATGATATGGATTCTTACATAAAATAAGGCACACAACATATTTGATAGCATTCTAAGCAGTGATAAAGGCTTTGCGGAGTAGTATTTCATTGAAGGTACTTCATCAACAGCTATAGGCATTTCCTGGATTTCGAGCCCAATTTTACAGCAATTCATACATATTTTACAAAGTGTATGAATGACCTACACCTAACCCCACCCCTAAACCTACCCGTCATTCGGGTTTATACAAATCTATAAATATTACTTCGTTTAATTAATTAGTACCAATTTGCCAACTCAATAAAATAGGTATGAATTTGTCGAGAGCCTTCATTGTGATTCCTTTTTTCAGGGTGTATTTTGAGTTTCTGCATGAGATCGCTCTCTGGCCTTCAGCCTTCAGAGATTCACGCATAACTAGAAGAATAACATATTGAATGGTAAAACTTTTTGCACAACACAGTACTAGAATAATAGACTAATATGATATCATGAAAATACCAGATTGCAATATCAAAAGTTAACTGGTTAATAACAGTTAAAAAACTAGAAGGGGGTTACAAGAAGGGGTTGTGTTTGCTCTTACATTTAAAAAAAGGTGAATCGCAAACTTTTAATTAGTTTTATTTAATTTTTCCATGGCTAACTCTGGCTCTTGTCGCTACATCAATTAACGTTGTGCATATTTATATGATCAGTGTAAAAATATTACACATTTTCAAATTATTATCAACAATTGGATCAACACTTTTATTACAAATTAAGAGTATAGTCAGTTCTAATAAACCAAATCTTATTTGTGCTCAGTGTGAACGAACTCTATGATATTCTTCTTCCAAGATAACGCTCATTTGGCAGTCTTTGCAATTTTACAATTTTTTGCTTTAGTGTTGATCAGTTTAAAACCAAAGGGCTTATTTCTTTGTAAATAAATAGCACACCTTTTCCCATAATCCATATTTGACATATCATTCAAGTGCAAACAATGCACAAAGACTTCCAATCATATTTGTTCCAATTCCTAACACTATGAATGGGCCAGAGAAAATGGTGACGGTTTACTTATCCTTTTCAAATTTGGTGTTTTTGCACAAACACAAGTTCCACATTTTCCTTCTTTCACAATAGACCGTCTTTTTCAAAGAGGACGTGCTCCTAGTTGCACAGTGTAACATTATAATTCCTTTGAATCTCTTTGAAATTCAGCCTGAGCGCCCATAAGCAATCTTCTTTTCCATTTCCACATTCCAGTGGTCCAGAATCCAAATATAATGGACTGTACCTAAGCACATCAGTAAAAATATATATCTCACACACCCCGATTGGTCTAAAGCTGCATCTCACTGTTATTGTGCATGATTGAGTATTTAAAACCATTTTTCAAATAACGGTTCAGTGACATTCTCAACTGTATCTGTCACGCAAATCACCATAAACACAGAGCAGCCTAGTTGTTTTTGATTCAAGAGGTTTTCGATATCTGGATAATGGGCAGGTTGGGAAAAAAAACATTCTCTGTTGCTTTACGGTGCAACAAAGACTAATCAGAATGACAGATTTAGACAATGGATTGGATCAAATACCAGCAATATCTGACCAAAAGACATATATCAACCCACCAAATGATACTTATTACAGCACATTGAATGAGACACCAACATCTAAATCCTTTAATACTGATTGCAGAAAAGTCTCCGGTCACTCGAGACCAGACCATTCATTTCCCAAGGCCACTAGAGATTGACAATCCTTCAGTCTCAGTTTACAGACCTAATTGTGACCGCAGCCAATTTTCTCTCGACTCACTCTCTGTCTTTGCCCTCCTCTCTCGCTCAATAGTGCACACTATTGCCCTAAATCTCCTGATGCCAAACGTGTCCCAACGCACTGCTGACAATGACTGTTTTATTCCCACTGAGAGCGCTGCGTTTAAATGATGCACTTTAAATTGTTCACCTTGCATGTTTCCCCCAGCATAATGACTTTCCCAAAATAACACACAAGATCTTTATGAAAAAGGACATATGCAAATAATAGGCAGGCTATATTCAAATCAAATAATATGTTCTACATTATGTTAAGACATGGTGCTATTACAACAAATGACATCTCAGCAACACAACATTAAACAAATTAAATGAAATAAACGTATAGTCGTAAAGGCGTAACTAAATGCCAGCCATAAATATAATTTATATGTATTTATAAGTCAATTAACAACATTACAACAATTACTCATGGCCTTTTGCTTGTCATAAAATTTATACAGTTATATTGCTATATGCTTGTATTGATTAAAAATACAGTCATTCATTCTTTTATTTTGAAACAAAAGAGCAGATAGCTTATTTTTATCCACCAGGTTTCAAATTCAGTAAATGACAATTTTTTCTTTTTTATGACACATTTTTGTATAACACGATCTCTGATACTACTTGACAGTAACAGTTTTTTTGTTTCAGAATTGTTTTATCACTGAAACATTTATTCAGAGAAATCACACCTGTCTCTGTGACTGCACTGGTGATCACACTACAGACTGCTTCATTAACTTTCATTCATACTCATGTGAAGTGTAGTGATGGATCAGTTCATCATCAATCTGTGAGATGTAGTCTGTCAAAACAGTTTTGAGGCTAACTGATTCAATTTTATGTCTCTGGAAACAAGTGACCTGTCCAATATGACATTATATTAAGTTTAATATAAAAGTTGATTGCATCTATTTGTTAATTAAGCATTTGTGATTTCCATTTAATTTAATGTACATTTCAGACATCTTCACTTTAATTAAAACATATTAATTAAGTGAAATCACAGTTGCTTTCATAGAGTTGTTTTCATGGCATATTTTCAATTAAATGTGCAATTAAATATTTAAATATTCATACTCCTAAGGCACAGAATAATTGTAGCTTTTAATTTCTTTTACTGTAATTCTTCTTGTCAGTGGTCTTAATAATAATTAATAATAATAAAAATTATGTTCTTTCCCCTTATTTTATTATTATTACTATTATTATTATGAATATGTATTCATTTATTTTCATTTGTTGTGCTATAACAACTAAATTTGCAAATGTTCCTGTTCATTTCCTACCATATGGTTAGAACGCTTTTTTTTGGCTCTGTGTTTGCATTAATATGTTTTCATGCAAACAACATTGCTTTTGTATCCCCATTCTGTGCATGCTAATCTTATATTTTAAAAGTATTTTGAATACTACGATTTTAAAAGTTTTGTGGTCTTTTGGATTAATAAAAGACTGGAATAATGAATACTAAAATTCACTTTATTTAAGTACATTTACATTTACATTTATTCATTTAGCAGACGCTTTTATCCAAAGCGACGTACAAGTGGGGAAACAGCAAGCAA
>JAUCMT010000028.1:1326502-1352161 GCA_032357475.1 Enteromius thamalakanensis
AAATAATTGCACACCTCAGAACGTTCGTCAGCCAATCAGATTCAAGCATTCAACGGCCCCGTAGTATAAATATATATATATATATATATATATATATGTTATAATAATAATAATTTCAGAATATATATATATATAAATAACTTTTAATTATTTTGGTACTTCAACTTAAATAAAAGGAAAATTTGAAATGTTGTTGAAGTACAACATATTGTTTACAATTCTACTTTACATTTTTGTTGTCGTTGTTGTTTTATTTTAATTAAACAAATATACGACATTTATATGAGTTTTGTTTAAAGTTTACATTTTTTATATATATATTTATTTATTTTATTTTTACAAATTTTTCTTTTTAGTTTGAGAATGACCCAATAACTACAGTGTCTTTCTGCCGACGTTTGCCGAAGTTTTTTAACAGGTCACTGACAGAAGTCTTTGAACTCCTGAAAGGCAGGCAGGCGGATATGGTGGTCCAGCTCAGCACATGACGAGGGCATCTCTCTTTGGCCCCTACTGCCGTAATGATTCTTACCCAGAGCTGTTCTACAGCACCATGGGGTTTCACTGTGTGATGAACAGCTAGAGTCAGAGCCAAGAGCCGGAGGTCTTATTTCATGTGGCTCGGCATTACTCCATCCAAACTCATTTTCCTCATACAAATATTTGGCCTTGGGGAAGACATGGCTCTTAATTATGACACTTAGGATACCCTTCAAGCATTATTTCCTTCTTGAAGAACTTTAGCCAAGTTGAAAGTCAAGTTGTTGAAACAGACACCCACAAGAGGAGGAAAAACCTTGCCATGTGGGAAGATCAGTCTGCACATTCTTGTTTTGTAGCTAAATTAAATGTGTAGACACATAAGTTTCCTCTGAAAGGGCAATTACATATTCATGAGATCGTTTCGAATGCGGATAAACACAGGTCCTGGAAATGATGTGGATGCTCTCATGCGCTAGCTGCTCTCCATGGCCTTTCCTTCTCATTACAACAGAGACATGGTGTCCTGCTGCCTCGCTGACCTTGTTTCTCTGGCCCTGTTTCTCTTTTTAATGTTCACCTCTGCCTGGCCTTGGCTGCTGAGTGTATTTATCGCTGCCTGCTTCACTGACATGCAGCATGGAGAGAGTCTGATGCATGACAGTCAAGGAAAGTGAAGATGAGATATGCATTTAGATCTGCACATTTGGATGATCGTTGTGGCCACGTTTATGTGCATGCTTTACACAAACACAAACTTAGCATAGTTAATTGGAGGAGTTACGAAATGTATTTCCTTACATTTGGCATCTCTGTTCTTCTCTGCATTTCAAACGATGAATATTCTGATATTTTAAATTAAAAAAAAAAATCAATAATTAAATAATAATAAAAAAATATTAACAAATCATTTGCAAAGTGGGGCAAGTCTGCACACAGATAAGTAAATAAATATATATACATACATAAATAAATACAGAAAAGTTATCTTTACAAACTGTGGTTAAGATTTAATGAATCTTGTAAAAACATAAATCAGCTAAAACTTTACTAAAAACAATTACACACGTTACCTCATTTTTAATATATTTTTATATTAATTTTAATAATATAAAATATAACTTTTAATTACATTTGTGTGCATTTTAATCATTAAATTCATTATCAAACAGTATTTCAGATCTGAATATTAACAGACTGTTAAAGATTATATAATATTTGTTATTATAGTTATTATACTGTTTGTCATATTTCAAGTAACATTAAAACTTCCTCTTTATTGACATTTATTACATGTGAAATTACCAATATATTTACCTGCATGAAATGGCTCATGCCAAAGGCATTCAGAATATGTGTGCTACCTAAATAATGACTAAAAGTAAAGCCCTATTTGGATGGGACTAGTTTTACAGGGAACAATGTTTTGTTTCACAGATGTACTTGGTGAATTTAATCCCGTCTGAATCTGCCATGTCTGTGTTTTTCTTTCACAACCTCTGTGATAAATCTAGAGTCCAAATGCGATGTCTGTGATATTATTTTTCCCAACACGTTTCCTTATGTGTTTTGGCCAACGTGCTTTACCGTAGATCCTCTTACCACACGCACGTTTCATAGATTTTGATATATAAAATAAATAAATGAATACAAATAAGGAGCCAGATCACATAAACTGTTAAGACTGACTATTGTAATATTAGTATCAGGTAAGATTACTAACGTTATTTTCTGCTCTTGGTTTTAATTATCAAAATTAAACATGGGTTTACTACAAATAAAAAAACATAATAGTTGAACTTAAGTAACCACACATAACCATGGTTAGCTATACTGGCCTTTTAGCTTCACCATGGTATTTGTGATTATACTAATTTTAATCAATCTGAATGACTACAGCAATGCACGCGTACAGAGCGCGTGATCTCTGTGACGCCCAGATGTACAAAACAGACCCTCTCACCTCTGTAATAAACACGGAGGTGTTAGTCCCATTCGCAATGGTACATGAAAATCGCGGACGTCAGGTGATAAGAATTGAAGCTCACACGTATAGTAGGTTAGAAAAATAGTCCTGCATGAATAGGTCTACAGTGCAATTCGACTAGGTACAGATCCGCACTAAAACATCAAGGTGAAAGTCATCATAGTTTGTGTATTATAGACCCAGCTCCCAACCCAACTTTGTGAATAGATTAACGGCAATATTTTTTTTTTAGTGCATGATAAGAGTCTCACGTTAATAAGTCCTTATCAACTATATAAAGTTAAGCATTTAATATAAATTTAAGCTTTAATACTTTTAGTGCTATTGAAAGTGTCTGAAAACATTATTTTATGATTCCAATCAGTGTTTCCCTGTCTAGCCATTTGTGGACTCCGATGTTTTATGTGTCTGCATTTCGCTGTCATGATCTAAGACTCATATTTTAAAAAATTCCTTTGTATCTCCGTCCCCTTGTTTGACAATTGGGAGTTTTGATTAGCTCTTCCTTCCTTATCTTGTCCCCTTGTTTATCATGTGTATTTAAAGAGTTGTTTCTATTCAAGTCTCCGCCGAGGATTGAGGTTTCCTTGTGTAAAGCGTTTTCCTTGTGTTTTCTTCGTCTTGCCTTTTGTTTTTTATTCTCTTGTGTACCGACCTCTGCCTTGTATTTTGGATTCTCGCTCTTGTCTTGCCCTTGTTGGAGATTGTACGTGCATAGACCGACCCGTGCTTCCCCTTCTTGTGTTTTGCCTCGTCCATTCCTGTTTACTGTTGTGTTCAACCCTGCCTGTATGACCATGCCTTTTGACTTAAGTACTTTTTTTTTGTGTAATAACAATACACGTTTTAAAAGTATGCTACAACTTTATTACAACTTTATGCTAGCTGTATACTAAATGATTAACTTGCAAAACAAGTTAAACACAAATATTAATAGATGTTTCATTAGAAAGTCTGTCTTTAATTATACATTATAATTTAAGAAAATTAAATGATTAATAACACTATGTGATAGCATAGTTCAGACAACAGAAATAATTGTTTTTAGGATCAGAGTACAGAACATTCTTTCAGGATGAATTGATAATATAATTTTCAAGCAACAACGACTCACTAGTGTATATTTGCTAGTACAGCACAGTTCTAATAATGATGAGTCAAAAGCCGTAATTCAGTCAGATTCACCACACATCCTCACTCCACGTGTCCTCCTCCTCTGTCTATATTTATATGCTAGTCATGCAGTGAGAGAAAAAAGAGGAAAGTTTAGAAGACAGGTCTGCGCTCTTATAGCGATATTAAATGCATTTGATTCTGTCCTAGCCTCTTTGAACTCAACGCTCTTTCAATTCACCCTTCTGAGCAGAAGTTTAAATGTGCCTACCAGGCAGGCGGATATGCAAACCTGCAGAGAGACAGAGAGACAGAGAGAGAGAGATGGAGAGAAGGAGAGGGGAGGAGGGCTGCACTCGGCAAGCGCAGAAATTAGGAGGCAAAGGGCAGTGGGAAATATTGAGCACCTCATTCTCCTTGTAATTGTGCCATGTCACAAGACAGCATAAGATAATGGTGACTGATATGAAGGCAGAAATTATGAGATGTCTCAGAGTGGGAGAGAGATACAGGAAGTGCTACCCTGCGGCGCTGATTTCCTATGCTAGTTTCTCACACTATCAGAGGTAGAAAATAGTGTCAAAATAGCCCATGGGTTGTCTACTGGGATATGTCCATGCAGTATTATAGTTAGGCAAAACTTGCTTATGTTATGAAACTAAAATAAAATAAAATTAATTTAACGCATTTATTTGTTTTAGTTAGTTAGTTTGATTGTTTTTTGAAAATGAACCTTATTAAACACGAAAAAGGCAGTAAATAATACTTGAGAAAGTTAATTTAAAATTTTGAAGGACAAACTTTAAAAAATTCAAATGATATCAATTAATAATAATAATAATAACAATAAATAATCCAAAATTAAAATAATAAAATTAAAATAAAACACATTTTATACTACAACTATTTTTCTTCTTAGTTTTTTTTTTATCAGTTATGTTTATTAGGGTTGTATGCTAGATGTAATGTTGTTAAATTAATGTTTATTGCCCATTTTAGTTTAATAATTCTTACCATGATGGTGTTTAGTGTTTTTGTGTATGACACCGAGCACCTTCTACTGTATATACAGTGTGTTCCCTTTCAGTCGGTCACTCTGACGTCATGTCGGTGAGCGACGAATAGGAATCTCGCTTCAAGATGCCAAAACAACTCTGCGTGTATGCAAACATGCCAATGATTTTCATTGGCATACGCTGATTAGGATCAGCTGAACTCAATCTCCTTGCGAGTATAAGTAGGTCAGCCGAACTAGCGTTCTAAGCTTTTCGCTTCGGAGCCGAGCAGTTCATGCGAAAGAAAGGCTGGTGTTACAGCGTCACAGTGATTTCAGTCCAGTGGCGGTGACATTTGCAGTGCACTATCTGCATTTTTTTACAGAGCAGCCATCTCCCCTGTTTGTTTCAGCCTTTCACAAAAGAGCAAAGCTAAAAGAGTACTCACGGGTGGTACGTCTTTTAGAGGCTTCCGTTAACAAGGAATGAATAATACCATCTGTGCGTTGTTGGATGTGCCCTTTACCTGGCATCAGCGGACACGTTTTACATGCCTGGGCATTGAGCATGCTTAACCACTAGAGGGCTGGGAACCCCTGAGTGTAACCCTGAGCATCTCAGGTGGTATAGGTAAGAACTACCTTTCCCAGTTCTGAGAGTACAATCTCTTCCTATATTCCATATGCATTCATTCATGATATATGTGAGTTGTGTCTTACTCTTGAAATAAAATGACTTCCGCACATCCCAGTGTCCAGTTACTTATAGTGCGGTACTGGTCCATGTGCAGAGTCTACCTTCCTACCGACCCAACACAGGGGGTTGGTGACTCTCACATGGGGCTGGACAGTCTCTATGGTGCTTTGGTAGGGATCCCTATTCGTCGGTCAGTGACCGACTTAAAGGGAACGCCTCGGTTACGTATCGTAACCCTCGTTCCCTGAAGAAGGAGACGTCACGTCACGTCCTGTCACCATAGGGACTGTACCGCCGCTAAGGGCCGCTAACACCAGCTCGGCTCCTCAGCGAAGACCTAATGAAAGCTAGATTGGCTGGCCTACTTATACTCGCAAGGCGATTGGGTTCAGCTGATCCTAATCAGCGTATGATTCCCTTCTTCAGGGAACGAGGGTTACAATATGTAAGCGAGACGTTTCTATTCAAAAGCTACTTGTGACGAGCTCTGGTTCATCACCACCTGCATTTGGTACAGTAGTTATCAGTGAATTTCAAAAGGTACAAAATAGATTTCACTAATAGGTTGGTATATTAACATCATATCAGTTATTACGGTTTATTATTACAAATTATGGTATTTAACTGTAAATTTACAAAAAAATAATAATGAAAATAATGTAATATTTTATATTGATTTTTTTTTAACTTCATTTAGTAAAGGCAGTATCATTAAACCAAACTAAAATAAACTTTAAAAAAAAAAAAAAAAGAAAAAAAAAAAATCTATGCTAAAATGGCCCATAGTTAATCTTCAGCACCACATCGATACCCACTAACATCTATAAATCGTTTCACCTGCACCACAGGGACAGGGCTGTTGCTTTAACCAGACATGAGAAACAGCAGGTTTAGCCGATAGGGAATAATATAATTTGTGTTTGTTGCAGTTGCATGTATTTAAAGTTTAAAGAGACAATGTTGTTAACTTCATCCGCTAGCAGCTTTTCCAGTCAAACACCACGACCGTTGGCAGAATGCAGCCGCTGATATTTAGATGGTCCGTTATGGTTGAGATGAAAAGGTAGCCATTAAGCTTTAATGGAGAATGGTGTTTGATTTCTTTTTTGCTTCACAAAGTGTAATGGTCCATTTATAATAACAGATCACAGTCTTCACAAGTAATGATTGGGTCCATCTGTGAATCTTATATTAGCAGACGGGAGAGGCCACACTCATTCCATTTCAGCGGCTTGTGTTAAAATGTGTTTTTATGATAAGGGATGTGTTTGTACTGTATTTAACTGTAAATGAGCTAATATCTTTTATGTACACACTAGGCCTGGCAGTATAAATATGCGACAGTTGAGAATAGAGCACCTGATTTTGTCAGTCGGTGGAGATATTTTATTATAATGTTCATACCGTTGTACATATTGACGCAGAACCAGTGGGTGAAGAGGATGAGATGGGGAAGGACTTGCTATTAAATCAGTCAATACAAGTGCAAGTACAAACTTATACTACTAATACTGCTTTAAGCTGATGTGCAATTACATGTGTATGTGCTATTTAGTGAATTCAGATGTGACACATCTTTAATGTGTAACATACTGTATTCAGAAACAGATATTTTTACATGGTTATTTTATCATTGGAATGCATGACCCAAAGCCTTACAAGAATTTATAAAGATGGTTAGAATTATCTGTATTGTTCAGGCATCCTGTTTTATCTTTATTTTTGTGTATTATATAGATTTGATTACCAGGCAGGTAACATTTACATTATTTAACAATAGGGTACATTAACAAATATGGACAAACAATAACCAAATGCATTTAATACCTATATGTTTTAATCTTTGTTAATGTTATAAAAAATGAGTTAGTAGTTAGTAACTAATATTACTACACAGAACCATATTGTGAAGAGTTACCATCTACCATCTAAAATAAAGCTTTTGCTCCATTTTCAGCAAAACTGAGTATAAACAGTATGATATATTAACAGTATTGTGATGTAAAATGGGATATTTTTATTCATCATCCAGACACATAAACACACACGCATTTCCAGTTCATAAAGAGCATCACATACACATACACGTCTTTAACTAGTCTCTCTAGTGGTAATTAAAGTTATTGAGGAAAGACCTTTGTTGTTGCAACACACCGCTGAGACAGAGACCTCACCATGCGGCGTTTCAATTAAAAGCCAAATCACTCTGAAAAGGCCGTTCCATTAACCCAATAATAGAATCCGCTGACCTTATTTTTACGAGATGAATTATAGTAGGCGACTCCATCCATTTCCCGTTCCACGCTTCCTCCTATTCATCCCTACACTCAAGGTAAAGCCCGATGCCATTAGTGAATGAAAAGCGGCCCTATTCTCGCATTTCGGTATATAGAGCGCTCCATAAAAAGGATTTAATTCCGGACATGGCTGGCAAAAGAGCCATTCCCACGCACCGGCGCCTCTCCATCAGGCCCGATCCCAACACGATAAAAGATGGATGAGAGCCACTGTCAGCCCCGGGACCGCCTACTCCTTAATATTCGCACTGGGGGCCAACGGGGGCCTCTTATCCTGACTCTCAGAGCATGGTAGTCAATGGGCAGGATCAGGCAGGGCTGATGAGTGTTGCTGGGGTGTAATGGCCGCTCTCTCCTTCACCGGGGCACAGGAGGAGTGCTGCAGGCCATCAGCGAGGGATGAACAGACTGGCACTTGTCACAGTCCCTGATTAAAAATCACTCTGGGAGCCAGTGCCACCAGCCAGGGTCCCCGCAGACCCGAGGGAGATGCAAAGTCATCTATTTCAATCCTCCCTCGCTCGAGTTAAAGCCTACCAGCACTTCTGCTCTTAAGCTTCTGACTGTATCTTTCCACAGCAGGTGGCTTCAGAGGTCAAATACAAGGGGTCATGTGATCGCTTTCATTCTGTGAAAGTTTCATTGGGTTATGTTAGCACTTGCACTCTAAAGTTGTTAAAGTGCTTTCCTGGTTTGGACGTTTTTATGGGATTTTACTGAATGAAACAGCCAAGTGCTCCTGTGACCATGTGACATCAACTTGACACAATTTGCTTGGTTACACTTTATAATATGTGCATGTTAATAAATACTTTTTTTAACATTAAGCAACAGATTTGTTACAGTATGTATTGGTCGTTATAACATAGTATGTAAATGCAATTGTTATGCAATAAACTAAATATAATGCATGCTTTATTATGTTTTATATATATATATATATATATATATATATATATTCTTTAATTAACTATTGTTAAGAAAGTTTTAATGTAAAGTTATTTGCTTTTTGAAATACAAAAATATACGCTGGTTGTATAAATATACTAGTGTTGTCAAACGATTAATCACAATTAATCACACCCAAAATAAAAGGTTATATATACACACACACATATACACAGACACATTAGATTGGTAATAATTGGTATAAATTGATTATTGTTTTTTTTGTTTTAGTACTTTGGCAAAATTTATTTTATGATCATTACTATTTTTTATCAATGACTTCATTGTGAAAAAGAAAAAAAAACTAACATTTTTGATACATTAGCATTTCCAGTTGATATTATTTATGTTTATAAAAATGTTTAAGTGTACTACAAGTTTATTTATTTATATTTTTAAGTGTAATTTACAATTAGCACAGACACACAAAACGGAAAGCTAGCTTAGCCTATATAATACAAGTCACTTAACTTTCACATCAGTCCATGTAACGTTTGATCAGGCATAATGACAGGCTACCTCAGTGGGGGCAACATTTACTCAAAAAAAACTGCACAGCAAAACAAAGTCAAAAATCGTCTTAATATTAGACTTGATATAAAATAATATAACACTTTAATAACAGACCTTACATAAAGCATCCACATACTGTACAATAGTGTGAATTCCGCCCAGAAAGACCCACCCAGACTGTGCATATACTGTACAGTATTAGCATCCTGGCAAGCACCCGAGCACTGCGGAGGCGAGTTTTACACATTCTCTTTGTCACTAAACAACCCTTAAATGCCAATATGTGTGATATAATTCAAGTGATGTAAGATATATTTTAAAACCAGCCCCTAAGACTGATGTAAACAGCTGCTCTCATCTGAATGTGGGACGTACGGGTTAGACTCACACCAGGCATTGGGACAGAGCTGACTGTCTGTGACTGTGTCACTGCCAGAGCTGACAGGGGTTAAGTGTTCAGAAGAGCTGCTGGGAACAGGATGGACAGGGTCTACTTGGAGTTACATCCATGCCGCTGATAGATTCTCTGCCCAGTCTGAGTCAAATGTGCAGCCAGCCCTGCTGTTAACCTGCCGCTGTCCTCAGGCAGGAAGACTTTTTCCTTATTTTTTCTATGCTTAATCTTCTTTTCACGATTAATCATAGAAAAAATGAAAGTTTTGTTTACATATACATATATGTGTGCACCGCCGGATCAGTGCACAGGTTTTATATGGCTTCAGCCCTAGGGGCCCCCCGCAATTAATCGTTTGACAGCATTACATGTAATGCTCATGAATCAGAAAAAAAAACATTATATTGTACTATATAATCACATACAATACACACTGGCAGTAAATGATTCATAATATATTGATGCTTCTTCTATTTTGGTTTTTATTAAAGACTTTACAGTAATTATCAGCTTTTTCTTTCAAGAAACCCCATCTGGGAAACCCTGTTGTAATGTAAAGTTTAATGCACTCCATGATGTAAAAGGGTTACTCCTCCCCAAAATTAAAAGTTTGTCAATAATCACTTACCCTCCATCAGTCATGATTGCTTTTTCCATAATGTTATAAAGTGACCAGAATACTTATTCTGTGCAAATAAAGTATAAAATAGCAACATTAATCAACAATTTGGCATCATTTTGGAGAGCATCCATTAGTAACAAATTACATAAGCTGTTCTATGTCAAACGCAACACAAGGGTTAGTTTTTTGCATGTATTTACACTTTTATTTTAACGAAAACATTGTATCCTTGTGCTGAAGCTGACACGTAGCAGTATGCATTCAGCAGATAATCTCCAAAATGCTGCTATGGTCATGCTATGATGACACTATAGTGCCAAAGCCAAGCTTTTTGCTTTTTTTTTCACAAAAACTACTCTCATAGGTTCATATGTTATGGTTAATCCACTGATGGCAGATAGACTATTCAGATGATTCTGAATTCAGTGTTTCATACTTTTCTGGACATTTTCAGCGTTATTTACTTGGTAGTAAAAGGGACAGTCACAGGCCTCTCATTTCTCATCAAAATAATCTTAAATTGTGTTCTGAAGCGAACAAAGCTTTTACGTATTTGAGACGACATGGGGATAAGTGATTAATGACAAAATGTTCATTTTGTGGTGGAGTACCCCTTTTAATAACAAAGAATGTAATATATTTTCTTACATGTTAAGAAATCTAAAGGCCTGTTCACACCAGGATGTATGTCATTTGTGAATATTGGACAACGTTTTTCCCCTCGCGCCAGTGTAAGTTTGCACATTGAAGTGTAAAACTTGATGCCTCAAAGCGTCATTTAAAAAAAAAATGCCTCACTTTATTTAATTACTATGATGTGCCACATTAAAAACATGCCGACCAATGAGATGCTGCTTTTGTTCACATGCCTGAAGCTACAGTCCATGACTTGATGACTTGATCTTGCAAAGCACACAAAGTGAGTAGAAGAAGATAAACGTTGGCAAAATGAATGTATGTCTCATTGGTTTCTAACAATTTATTGTGCTGATTCAGACTGTTAAATGAGGACAAGGTAGATAACTCATTGCACTTTAGATCATAACCCTTGCGCACCAAAGAAACGAGGCATTAAGAAAAATTCAATTCAAATCTTAGCAACATCAAACATGGACAGAGTCTAAATGCAAATTTGCTCACCGCTTTGGCTGTTCTGTGATTCATGAAAGAGTTTAGGCAGGTGTTATTCTGAAGTGAACGGATGGACAAACAGCCCGGCAGTGGAGAATAGAGTGAGACTGAGCAATGACCCTCAAGAGCCCTTTCTCACTACAGGTAGAAGAATGTGTTTGCCGAGCTAATTGTTCGTGGAAAATTGAGTTGTCATTTCACAGCGAACACCCCCGCCCAGCCACTCGCGCACACACACTAATACTCTGACGAGCTTTCTGAACTCAAATTATACAGAAAGTCGGCTGTGCGGTACATAACGTACAGTTACAGAGTCCTACAATGTGCTCTGTACAAATAAAGAGACTTGCATCAATACCTGCATAGGATACACAGTGAAAGGAACAATTGATGTGACACTTTCTACTTATCTTTCTGATGTGGGAGAAGTTAAGAAAGGAGAAAACCGTCGCTGAGTTTCCAGACAGCGCTAATTATAAAGAACGATTGTTGGCACAAACTGCAATCCTAACCATTTATCCCCAGCAGAGACTGCGAGTCTGATTTGACGGCTGTGAATGTAGAAGAGTTAATTACACTCCCCATGTTAAATAGACACACTCAACAGAGCAGAAATCTGCTTTTGCTTGGGAAAGCATCTTATACCTGATGCAGCAAATGTCATTTTGCTCTAACACGAAGGCCACAAGAAGTCAACATCGAAACAATATTGAAGAAATTGACCCTATTTTCCAGTCTTGGTCTCACTGTGGCAGATTTATCAGTGCATGTTTTGCAAAGACGTTGCCTTGAACCACCTTTTTCTTTTCTGTTTCATGATCTAGTCCAGAAGATATCGTAAGTTCTGAAAATATTGTAAGTCAAGTTTTACCCATTTTTTTTTTAACATTCATAATTGTTTTACTGAATTGACAGTTTCTCATTCAATTATCAACTTTTTCCCAGGTGCTTTTAATAAAAGGAGAAATAAAATTAGCACAGATTAAACAATTCCTGGTCTTCTAAGAGTAGCCTACAGTTACGGTTCACCCAGGAAGCAATAGAACGTCTTTATTTACTGAGATCACATAGGGCATAGGTGGAAACCACATAACAAGTAGACTGGACAGAGCACATAGGGAAAAACATACTTTAAATACAAGACATAACGAGGGGAGAACTCAATATACCTGGGGAACATGGCTGGAAACAAATTAACAGAATGATCACATCAAGGACAGGAACAACCAAATAAGGGCAAAGGCGGACACGTGGGGAAAAACCAAGACAGGACACACATCGTGACACCTACATTATCAAACAGAAATCATTGTGATAAAAAAAATTAAATAATAATAATTCATTAATTCATACATTAATAAATAGTGATGACATTATTCACATCTGAAATAATCCAAAGATTTTGTTCACGTAATATATGTGTGGTATGTATGTGCTATATTAAATATTATATAATATATCATATAATATAATATATAAAATTTAAATATTTTCAAAATACATAATGTATGTATGTATGTATGTGTGTGTGTGTATATGTATAAATGTATATATATATATATTTTTTTTTTTTTTCTCGAATGCGATTAATCATTTGACAGAACTAAACCCATTCTCATGAAATTGTGTATCAATAGCACAAGTTTATGTTTTGATTTGGTGTACTGTTGCAAGTGTACTTTGGTGTGCATACGATATGCAATGAGCAATATAATCTTATTTGTTGTCTCAGAGTAATTAGGATATATAAATAATGAAGCTATTAAAGATATCTCAGAAGACACTTTTAAGTGTATTTTTCCTCAAGGATAAATATGCTCCTCTTGCTCTCCAAACATGTCCATTTGCTCTCCATTTGCAGTCTAGCAGAAATAACTGAGATGATAAAGAGATTTAATTTATGATTTTTCGACCCTATGTGTCTGCCTCAAAGCATAGCAGCATGCATTTGCAAATATTGGCCGATGTAAATCTGAGCCATATGGCACGTAAGCGCAGCTAATCCAAACAAACGCCCAATACATCCTTTGCCGGTCATGCTAAACGGAAAAGCACCAATCCGATGTTTCACAGAGTAATGTGATGACAGCTGATAAGATCTCGCTGAGCAGCGCAACAAAAAAAAGTTATGCTTATAATACCATATAGATATTTTCCCCGTCACATTGGCTGCACAAAATTAACTGCAGAACGGCTGCTGCGCAGTTCTCGACAGGCTGCCCTATTACGGCTCCTTTTGGGGCTGTAGATCACACAGTATATTCAGGAGTTCGAGGTGGATTTGTGCTGAACAAGCAAATTGTGTCGATTCTTTACCCTGCCTGACTCTATCTTTAGATAGAGGAGATCGCTGCCGTCATATATAGCCGTGACCTGCACTGCATTTGTCTCACAGTGTCTTTGGTAGGAGAGACAATGTGTGCCAGCCTAATTGGGATGCATAAACAATAACAAAATGTCAGCACCAGAACACAGAGGAATAAGCATGTATCGAATAAAGGTTACGGTCCACTGAATGAATACTGTATGAAACAGGGAATGTTTCAGAGGCCATATGTATAGGGCGAGGTCAGTGGCGGTTTTAGGCATGGGTGAACAGGGCAGCCGCCCGGGTGGCATTTTTTCATGACAAGTGTGGGGCGGCACAAGTACTAATTGGGGAAAATCTGCCCCCCCAAGCAGTTTTCTGTTATCTATCATGGCCTACCTATGACTATGACGTTTAAATAACCTAGTTTCAAATCTGGCGCACATAAAAACAAGACGTGCACGTATGCGCACCCGGAAAACCATTCTTGTGATGGAGCATTTCTGCAACGCGAGAGCACGCGAGAAAGGTGCTAATTAGTGCTCGCTCGATCCTCTGCGCTCTCTCAATTGCTCAACCCCTAATCACTCGTCAAGTACACTTTTGTGATTTTGGAGGCAAGGATAAAATGTCAGATCTCTCCACTTTTGTGATTTGTCATTTTCAACACATACCGCTTATCATGACTTTAGGAACAGTGTCTTTGTGTGTGTGGGTGTTTTATTTTTATTATTAATAATGAATCCTTTATAAACAACAACCAAAATACAACACCAATAATTGCAGTAAAAAATATAAATTAGGTACAAAACATGAAACATAATGAATAGACTAGTCATTTCAATTTAGAATACCATATATCCCTTTTTGAAATTATTCCTTCATATCACACATTTAAGCCAATCTAAAAAACAAAACAAACAAAAAAAAACCTTACGACATACATTATCCTTCATAGCATCAAACATCAATTAATTATTGCTACATCATTTTAATATTTGACAATTTCATATGGATAATAAGTTTTGGGATCATTATTTTTTGGGATAAGTTTATTTATGCAGAGTGATACCATTTTCTGATATCTATATCACTTATTGCAAGTGACAATTGTCTGCACCTCAGTGTTGAAGTGCATTATAAAACAGAATGCAACTTATTGAGTGTAAATGTTTTTTTATTTTTTTTTTTATTTACATCATTAAATGCCATGGTTGACACCTTTATTATCCCTAACCCAATACTTTATTTAACTTTTAGATTATTATTATTATAATTTTTTATTCAAAACAAATGCTTTGCTAATGTTATTTGAAATTATAAAAGGGAGAAAAAAGTTGGTGGAGGGGGAGTGGGCTAGGGGCGCTAAGAGGGGGTCAATGTAGAAGAACTGCCACTCAGTGAGGTAAAAGTTGGGATCAATTTAGAGGCCTACAGTTCGATAACTAAAAAAAAACAAAAACTTAAAAGGCAATTTTATTTTAAAAGATTTCTGTTTTACTGTACAATATGAGTACAAGATGAATCTTGCAAAGATGTCAAGAAAAAATGTTTAGTATAAATGAGTATAAAGGGAGGCCTTGAGTTTTACAACCAAGGGTATGTGTAGTTTTCTTATCTCTCACAACCCAATCTACGCATCTAAAATGAAATCCCATCAGAGACGCCAAAAAAATCAATCCTACAATCCCCTTTAATCACGCATGAAACTGTAAAACCTGCATGTGCATATTAAAGGGATATTTCACTCGAAAATGAAAATTCTGTTATTGCTTACTCTCCCTCATATCATTACCAACTTGCATGCATTTTATTTCTTCTGAAGAATACAAAATAAAATGTTGTAAACAACTTTGAGTTCCAAATAGCATTGGAGCCTATTGACTTGCATTGTGGATAAAGAAACATTAACTGTAAAATATTTTCTTTGTGTTCCAAAGAAGAATGTTATGCAAATTCTAAAATAATGTAGTATGCAGTATGCATACAGTGGGTAGTATGTGGATTTTCTGTATATCTCAACTGAACCACAAAAACTTTTCACTCAGAAATTGCTAAAAGAATTTACTATAAATTAAGAACGGCATGGAAGTTTCTGTAAATGTAACATTGTATCATTATAAATACTTAAACAGTCTATGTTGTACAACGTTCATACTGTCTGCAATTAAATAAAATTTGAGGAAAATGTATAACTTGCTTTTTTCTTTTTTTTTAATTCACATTTTCCACCCTTTCCCATCTTTTTCTGATTTGGGGTTGTATGTACACTGGGTGAAATGCTGCAGTTTTTATACTATATACAGTATATATACTATGTATGCCTTTGATTAATAATCTTAAATTCTTTTCAGTGAGCAGCTCTTAAATCAACTTTTTCTCTCTCTAAACAACCTTTTACATTTTAATTATATAACAAACTTGTTTGTGTCACTCTGAAATACCTTTTGTTGAATGAAAAGATTACATGGATAACGAAGGTTATAAAAAAAAGCACACACAACGTGTGGTGTTTTCAAAACATTTGTCTATTTGTTTGAACATCCTAGCCAGCCCGGCAACTGTCTCAACCAATCGTATTAGTTTGGGGGTGTGGTTATCTGTTAGTTCAACCAATAGCATATGAAGCTGGAATGGAAACCTGTCCGGACACAATCATCACTTTTGCTATTATGAATGTCGTCTACAGGCAGCCAAAGGCACACTTCAGGTTTTATGTAAGATCTTTATCATTGTTTTGTTAAAAATGCTTATCTTCAGAGTCTTATCAACATATAATAGTGTGGTGACACTAGAATTTGCCATCTCAGTTAGCCCCGCCTTACAGAGAAGGGATCTGAGTTCAAATGAATTATCATGAACAATTATCATGGAGTCCTAATGAGATCTGTGGTCCCTATCGGCCCGGTGCTTTTCTCAGTCAGGGGAAGAGAGAGCGGATTAGCTCTAATCCTGCCAGATTGCTCGATCCGAACATCTTAATTTATTCCATCCCCTAAGACTAAATGACAAATAGGATATTAGCATAAGAACACCAAAAGTGCAACCAACCCCTGTGATAGCGAGATTACAGCCGAGACCTTTTAGCACTCTGGTGCGGTTTTAGCTGCGAGCGCTGAGAGGAAGATTCTGGAAACCTGTGCATCATGTATAGATGCTTGAGTCTAGGTGACTACAGTTCAAGGAGATCTGGAGGGAAGGAAGTGTTTGGCTGAGACACATTTATTCCTGAGTTTAAAGCATCATATTTAATGTAAGGCATGCAGATATAAATCAGACGGCAGGTTTTTCTTCACTAAGAAAAAAGAAACCTTAGTTCTGAAGTAGGGCGGTGGAGTTTTTAGTGTGTTTCCAACCATCTACTGAATGTTTAGAAACTTTTGCCCCAAAGATAGGCTGCTTAGTCTGAGACAACTAATGAGCACTCTGTTACTGTGAACATAATGCATTCGATTCCAGCAGCGTCACCCTGGTGCTTTGATTGACAGGATAAGCTGTTTCTATGGAGCAATTCAGTATATGAAAATGGGAAGTAGTGTTGAGTAGTAACTAACTAAAAGTAGTGAAGCTAACACTGTCATGAGGCGAAAAAGAAACAAAACACTATTGCGAGGAATAATGTATCACACGGTCAAATGTTGATTATTGATTTATGTGAGTGACAAACGCTGACTGACATGACGGAGTGGTGGTGTAGCTTCGGAAGGCTTTGACAGTCCGTCTGCGTTTTCAGACTAGAGCTCAGTTCTCGAAATCGCTTCCCTGTCATTTCTGTCACTGTCAAATGTTTCCTGAGTGGTTTAAAATTCAAATCTCCAACACTAACTTGCTATAGAGCTGCTGTAGGCCGTCAGATTTTTACTTTGGTTGACAGAAGTGTGGAGAAAATGCTAATTCTTAAGCAATAGAACAGTTAAATGTATAAAAAGAAAAGTATTTAAAGGGGTAATTTATCTAAAAATCACAACTGTGTCATCTTTTACTCTATTTTACACAACGTCCAATTGTATGGATCTTTCTAAATCTTTGTAACATAAATGAGGATTTTTTCATTGAATGAAACTTAACTTTTGACAGTTCAAAAAGTCAATAAAATCATTGTAAAAAAAAAAAAAAAAAAGTCTATATGAATTGTTTAGTTTAAGAGCCAAATTTACTTTGAATAGGGCAAATTAGCTTTATAGCGCAATTCCTTAAAAGTCCCGATTAGAGGGAAAAATTCTGTTGGTGATTTACAAACAAAGCTCACATTAAAGAACACATAATTTCCATAATGGCCAGACCAGCAGTGCAAATTACCACCTGCTTTGAGACGTTTTGGGGGGTTTAATTAATGGCGCAAATACTGATACACAAATGTATATTTCGTACATTTTTGCACCTGAAAAGGAAACTCCTACAAATGCAACATTCAAGAAGTTCAGGAGCAAAAATAACACACCACACCTTTTCAATTCTTTATCTTTAGTAAAACCTAACAATACTATTTTAACGCAAAATGTCAGTTTGTCCCAGTGCAAGCTGTTAGTAAATCTAGCGATTTGTCTGGTATTTGTTTCGTAATTCCAAATAACAATATTATGACAAAAAAACGTAAGGCGATTGCCAAAAGACCAAGCATGTTTACAAAATAAATCTTAGAGTTCCATAAACATGAATTTTATTTACAAATAGGTAAAATTAGATTTGCAAATAAAAAAACATACAAATATTTATATTATTCTACAAACACAACTTTGTGTGAACCTCGTCCTGTGCATTTTGTTTTTACTTATATTCTGTCCTATATTCAAATATATTTAATCAATTTAAAAATGTAGAAAACATCAAATATGGTATTTGCTTCCAATAACAAATTAGATTTGTTCTTGTTTATCAAGTCAGTTAGGATCATACAAACTAATGACATTTTAAATCGTAGATGCCAGAGTTAGAGTAAATGCGATTTAAGTACATTTGAATGGTTTGTTATTAAGAGAAATACTGATAAATTATATGATGTGTGTTCTGAATTATACGATTTGATCTATATGCCTATATATAGATATTGCCACCTTAAATAGATTAAATATTTTCAGCTTCTTATTGTTAGCAGCTTGTAGTGCAGCTAACTCCTTTCAAAGACTAGCTTGACTGTATCTTGGCAAGCTATACTTTCAAAGCAGCTTCCTCAACACTGGTGGGTAGAAGTGATGCCGAACCATTCGTTTTTCAAAGCTACGCGGAGAACCTCAGAGGGAACATTATTAATTAACACCCACGCCACAGATCTGCCAAATAAAGCACAGCGCTCTTCTCTTTCGTCTTCTTTCTTCTGCGGATCACCCACAATCAAACACCACGCGCACAGAAGTGTCTTTGTTAGCGAGTAATCTTCCTCCAAAAATGAATACCTACTCAAGTGCACTTCAAGGTCAAAGCTGGGCAGGGCCTTTTCAAACGTCTCTCAAAACATCTCTGCACAATAATCCCCGCACGGCTCAAATTTTGAAAGGCTGTTATCAATATATGCAAATTTTCACTGGAGGCACGACATTTTCATCTGCTAATTACCTACTTGTCTCTCACTGTACCTGCATCCGCGTAATCCACTATCTGTGAGGGGAAAGGAGAGGGCAATCTAATATTCACTACTGATAATAATGAGAGGTCATCTTTTCATAAGCCCACATGCCTTGTCAGCGCTAGTATTTGTGAGTAAGAATTATCCTATAGCATACAGTATGGTTAAACTCTATATGGTATCTCATAGTATGCATGCTTCTTGAAATGCCCTATTGTAAAAATTTGATAAATGGTATGCTACTTTATCATTTTTAATTTCCATTTTAATTTGATGGAAGGATTATCAGAATGCAGCATCTGCGGATTACACAAGAAAATAATTGCAGCTCACCCCTTAGTTTGTAAAAACATCAATGAAGAGGAGAAGCATTACGAAGGCATTTAAAGGGGAAATATAGAGCTTGCATTCGTATTTTTAATATTGTTATTATTAAAATCACATATGAAAACTGTTATTAAATTCTAACATAAATAAGTATGTTTGTGTGTGCGCTTTGTTATATTGCATATACTTATAGTCTTGCGGCTATGTTTTTTAAAACATTTTGTATTTTAAAATTTATCCTGCTGCAATTTTATGCCCCACAGACTTCTATTATAAGTGAATTACTGTAAATTGAAGTTTTGTTTGTTCTTTCAAACTGAGCAACTGATAGTTTTTGCTTTATAATTAATGTTATTATACTTTATTATATAAATAAAAACTGATTTTTTTCATCAACCTTATGCAGCACATGCTGTATATTTGTAGTGAACCTGGAGCATTCTCTAAAGAATAGCCAATGTTATTTTGCACAGATCTTTTTTCAGTGTTTTGATATCAGAATGAGAATTTAATTTGATGCAGCAAAGATTGAATCTCAAAGAATGTTTGGATTTAATTAACAGTTACAGACTTTAATAGAATTAGTTTGCTCAGTGCGTTTCTGATCCATTTTCAGTGTAGTAATGACTTTTGTCACTCCCTGCATGGGGTAATTACGATCACAAGTCGGAGAAATTTGGAGGCAATGTTGTTTCTATTCAGTGAGAGACAGATTAAAATTTTGCCTTGCTTTGATTTGTTGTGATTATCATCATGTTTTGAAATGTTCCTGCCTGATAGCAATTTCAGTACATTTGGAACTGTACTCTGAAAAACAAACTTGCTTGGACCATAAAATGGCTCCAGAGATCATCATAACAAACTATTTTGTCTGGTATCATGAAGAAACACCAGTCAAATGGAGGCTTTCTATGACTTATTCTGACTTATAAACTAAAAGAGCATCAATGTCAAACATGATTTTATCCTTTGTAACTCTCTTTTCATTAAAGGAATCTGAAACATATTTTGTGTCAACCCGCAGTGATTTCAATTCAAAGACATTCATTGTGGTGTAACTTGTGTCATATACAGTATTGGTGGCTTGCCTTGGATGGTGAAAGAAATGTTAAACCCAGTGATACAATAAATGAATAAAAAACAACTCTGAGAAGCTGATGCCTTATGGTATTTAATAATGTTAGGATTAACTGTGACATGAAAGTTGGACTAATACAAACTCGAAACACAAAAACGTCCAGATTTCCAAAGCCTTGTTGTCTTTCCATGTTCTCCTTCTGCAACTAGTCTGCAACAAAAAGCCCCAGATTATCGCCAAATTGCAAAATATGCCAGTCTTCTATGCTCTTTTTTCACACATGCTTAAGACACACACTGTGTTAGTTGCAGAAAAAAACAACCAGGTTTTTTATTATAAATGCGTGATGGTTATTAGCATTCACAATCATTGAATGCAAGAGGTTTTGTATTTATTTAGTTTTTTGTTATTTATGATGTGTTAAAACACAATTAAATTGAAGCAAGATTGTATTAAGTACTAAATTATTTATAGTTTTGAGTGCTGTTAAAAAAGAAAAAAGCAATGAGCATGAGAGTTATTCTTGTGTGTCTTTGTGTATTAAAGAAAAAAAAAAAAGTTGAACACCCCCACAGTTTAAAAGAAGTGCTGTCATCCCAATGAAAACAAACCAATAGAAATGCCTCCTAAATTCAACAATGACTGCTGAAAAAAGCAAAGCAAAACCTCTTTAATGTTTGTTTTAGAAAACACATTATTAAATAAAATACATTTTGAGAGTGAAACCCCTTTAATGTGCTTTCAAAAAATAAATAAAATTAAAAAAAAAGTTTAAATAAAATGACACGTTTTAAAACAAACAAAAGTTTTTCAAGCGAAACCCTTTAAAAAACAAAGTTAAAACAAAGCAAAATATTTTCAAACGCAAGCAAATGGTGTTTAAACATACACACCCACACACACAAAGAAGAAGAAAAAAAACCTTTTGAGATGAAAATTTTTTGAAATAAATAAATAAAATAAATAAATCATTGTTGCCTTTGCTTGCAAAACAATGCACAATAAAGACAACTCATAAACGAACAACAACGAATGAGTCAGCAGGAAGCTTTTCTGCCACTTTTTTCCCGCTCTTTACAGTATTTTACAAACGTTCATCCAAATCGTTTGTTGACGTTTCAAGAATTGACTCTTGCGTGGCAATGTGCATGAGTTTGTGAGAAAGGGAATTTCAGAAGCGTAGCTATGGGGAGGATAATGAATCTTGTAATTGACGTACTAGTCAGCAATTAGTGCAAGAAACACTCTTTAAATGTATGCAGGGCAACAAGCTTCCTTTTCTCGTGTAGTGTGCCAGCATTACTCTCACAAACTAGACATCTTTATGTTCGGAGGCTTTGTTGTTGTTTACGGAATTAGTGCTGGACTGTTCGTTCCACCCACAGAGAGTTCAATGTAATTTGACTTTAAGTGAGTTTAGCTACAGAAGCCTGTATATTTGCGGCTGAAAAGCAAATTCCTCGCAATAAACTTAGTGAGAGGGTAATAAGAATGGATTAAACCGCACCGTCCCATAATCCTCTTCTTCCTCCTCCCTCCAAACTTTGAATTCAGCCCAGCCTGAATATGTCTATGCCGACATAATTATCCTGAAACTGGCAACTGTACAGTATTGTGTGTCTAAACAACAAAGTATAAACCCGTAGTCTAGAGTGTGAATATCCAGAAAATCAGACAAGCCTTGGCTGCGGCCCCAGAACAAGCATCTGTCAAAACAAATGGCTCTCATTGGGAAATAAATAAATCAACAAACTTTGCAATGCATGGAAAATCAAATCCATAACAAAGAGTGGAGATATTTCAGCAGAAACAGACAGGCCGTGATGCGAGGGCCGAATTATTTCCAAATTAATCTCTCAACTAATGTCTGCTGCCTGCGTCATTTAGTTTACAGCCCAAAACTGGAATTAAGGACCACAGATAACAGTGCGGCGCTGTCAAACTGCAGAGCACTTCAGTGAGCGGCTTCCTCTTAAATTACGTCTGTTTCTGCTGTTGTTCGGGTCCGGTAAGTATGGAGATTAAATTGTTTCGTAATTCCAAATAAAAATATTATGACAAAAAAACGTAAGGCGATTGCCAAAAGACCAAGCATGTTTACAGAATAAATCTTAGAGTTCCATAAACATGCATTTTATTTACAAATAGGTAAAATTAGATTTGCAAATAAAAAAACTTAAAAATGTTTATATTATTCTACAAACACAACTTTGTGTGAACCTCGTCCTGTGCATTTGTTGTATTTATGGACTTTAAAACATTTCTAGCATCAAGACTCGCACTAATCCACACATGGGTGGACTCCACCCATCTTCTACTTAAGCCAATCAGATACCTGCCACATAGTGCTGACCAATCAACGTTCTCGCTCCAACAAATCCAAAAGAAGAAATTCAACCCAACTACTTAACTAAACTAATCTAGAATAACACTTCCTAAAATATTTTACTTGCATGTCAATACATTATAAGCTTTTAGAGGAACCTTCAGGTTTAGTGTAGACAAACTAACCTGCATTGTTATTACATTGTGTGTGTGTGATAATCCAATCTAGATTTGAATATGTGGAACCATTCAATGACCATTTGGAGAATGAATAAACCTGCTTCCCACATGGTTTGGGTGACCAGAACAGGAGTGAAGTTGGAATAAGAAGCAATGCAATGGTAAATATTAATAACGTATTGTTTGTGACAGAGAAAGAATTATTTTTTTTCCATGTACGTTACATGCATTTATCAGAATTGTTTAAAATTTATATTGTCAGTGTTAGTCTTTGCAGCCCTTCGACAAGTTTGATTGTTTTTTTTTTTCTGCTTGGGCTAATCATATAGGCAAGTTACATGAATATAGCAAGATATGAAAAGATGATGTAACAATATTAGGCAGTCTACTTTAACCACTCTTATCTAAACAGGACAACCATCCCACTGACAGGACTCTCTAGGCATACCAATGGGGCATGTTAATATTATTAAAGTTTATTAAATGTCACTAATTAAAGAATTAGATAATTATCTTACTTACCATTGCTTAAGTTTGACTCCACTTCAGTGCAGCTCTGTACAAGAGGAACTGCACTGATTCTCAGTTCTGAATAGTGTGTAGTGTCTGGTACAGTGCTGCAACAGTATGGATGGAAGTCCTTTAAAACAACCCGTGACGATAAATACATTGGGTTACAAATTGAATTAATTTCACAAACATTTTGAATTACTTTCGGATGTATTTTATATTGTGCCCTCTTAACAATTTCTGATATTGATCTTGACCATGAACTTGTTTGCTTTTTTTACTGATTAGCTTCATCATTAAGTTTGGTATAATTCCTGGAAAAATGCTAATGTTATATTTAATGTAAACCATCAATTCAAGCTTCAGGTAACAGATAGCAAACATGTGTGGGTCATAATACATTTATTTGGAATTACAAAACAATTCTATCTCCTTAGGGAAGCTTCTAGCTTCCACCAGGTCAACTGAAAAAAAATCATAGCAGTCGTGCATCATAATGATAGGCCAAATTAAATCTGGACTTTTTGAAAGGCTGGATATTATTTTAACGAAGAAGAAAAAGAAACTCACTCACAGTTGAGCTCCTGGATATTGACCTTTCTGCAGAGATGTTTTATATCTAACCAAGCTCACCTCAAGCAGCTAATGAAGGTCTGTGGGATAGTTCACACAAAAATTAAAAGTTCTGCCATCATTTGGCATCCCCTGTGCCGTTTGCAACAGTGGAACACAAAAGATATTTTATTTTGCTTACCATTGACTCCTACTGTATGGATTTTTTGAGCTGTGGTGAGTAGTTGAGACATTAAAATCCAAGCCATTAGAAATATGTAACCCTGAATACAATTCTGCAGCACTGTTCTTGCATGCCTTCTCCTGCACATTTGTCAGTGGCGCTAAAAAAGTTCAATAAGTGAACCTGGCACACCTTTGTTAAGTTGTAATATGCACATATTACAGTGTTTGGATAACATATTTTTTGATGGTTCATAATTCAAATATTCGAGGAGTATGACTTTTATGCTCTATTAGGTTAAAAAAATATACACTAAACCCAACCCTAAACCTATACCCAATAGTGTTAACAAATAAACACATTTATTGATGAAGCCTTGCTATTTTAATTTTCTCAATCAAATCTGAGATGTTTTGTTGAACTGTCAAACTGTAAAACAGTTTCTGTTTCTCACCTAACAAGAAATTTAGCTTGTATGCAAAAATGTGTGCGCTATAGTGGGTTTTGTATAGTCGAGTTTGATTTTTGCTTTTCTTTCTGTTGAAATTGAGCGTTTTGAGCGTTTGATGCATGTGACTGGAGCCATCTGGCAGAAGACTCTCCCATGATACGAATTCACGTCTGTTGTAAAGTGAATTTCACACAAGATTTAAGCGAGTAAACTCACAATCTTCAAGCGTCTTTTGTTTATTGTTATTAATTTTATTTTTATTAGAAACTGAAAAACTAAGTGCATCGAGAATGAGTCTTCAGTGTCTAACGCTTTAGAATAGGAACTAATTATCAGTAATAGCTAGTTGCTTATTAGCATGCAAATTACTTATATATTGGCTGTTTATTAGTACTTATAAAGCACATATCAATTTCTTATCTTACTTACTGCATAACTAATACAAAATTACTGTGGAACTAATAGGTTGTTCTTTATTAACCCTCAAGTCACTACTATTAGCTACTAAAGAATATGTTCTAACTACCCAGTATGTAATAGCATTTTTAAATTGCATTAAGTAATAATTAGTTAATCAGTAACTATTAAATTCAGCCAGGCCTCCTGAGGAACTACAATTAAGTAACTAATAATAAACAGCGAGGCACCATGGCAGGTCATGGCCCTTCCTTTTCCTTTGCTACTAATGTTATTAGCTAAACGTATTACTGTTAGATCTGTAATGTAAATATTTAGTATAATTACTGTAGATACCACATTAATGAACTGTTAAAGTGAGAAGAAAGTTGTGTCTGAAATCTGCTTTATTTATTTTAATTTTTTTGGTTAAACGAATGGTGAATACCTTGTGTTTTTCCGTATGTGCTCGACCATTTCTGAGGGTATCGCTTGAGCATCCACTGTCATTAGGTGTAGAAGCTCGGGATAAGACCCCATACCACTCTAAGTGCTCTGCCAACATACCTCAGGTATGTTTATGATTTTATATACATTATGTGTGTCTGT
>JAUCMT010000028.1:1352261-1368367 GCA_032357475.1 Enteromius thamalakanensis
AAAGGAAGGGCCATGACCTGACATGGTGCCTCGCTGTTTATTATTAGTTACTTAATTGTAGTTCCTCAGTAGGCCTGGCTGAATTTAATAGTTACTGATTAACTAATTATTATTTAACACAAATTAAAAATGCTATTACATACTGGGTAGTAAGCACATATTCCTTAGTAGCTAATAGTAGTGACTTGAGGGTTAATAAAGAACAACCTATTAGTTCCACAGTATTTTCTTATTACTTAATTAAGATACTATTCTAAAGTGTTACCCATTTTTTTTAAACCCTAACCCATACATCAACTTAACAACTACTTTACTAACTAATAAGCTGCATATTATGATATTTTTTAATACTCTTTTAAATCTGGTAAAATAAGATACTTAATTTTTGAATATTACAAATGGTTACATTTTGAGCTAGAAGTGTTCACATATCATTCCACAAGCTGCATTAATTTCCATTAGTTGTTTGCACTGTTAACAGTCAATTCTGTGGTAATATCATACGTTAATTTAGTGTATCATGATGAAAAAAAAGAAGAAAATCTACATTTCTGATACTGTCCTGAATGGATGTAGGGTAATTAGGCCACGGGCTCCATTAGGAGTCTTGTTTGGAGATTGAGCAGCTCAGCCCATCTGGCTAATGACTTGATAAGGTCTCAACTCCTATTAAAATATCTACCACTGAGGAAAGCAGAATAGCCTATATCAAATTCTATTATTGTCGTACTTCATCTAATTATTTCAAATGTCCTAACCATTTCTTATGAGCGATTAGACTAAATAATACTGCATTTTCAGCATCTAGAATATAAGAAATGTTTAATATTATATGAATAGAATATTTAGGATATATGTGTATATTTTTAATGTTTCTGCATATACTAGAACACAGCAAACAAATCAGTCTGAGTTTGGATGCATAGTATTTCTTGTGTAATGTCATTAATTTGTACAGTTTGCTGTGTAACAAATCTAAAAACAGGCCCATCTATAGACTACAATGTGTACTTTATACCTGAATGATGTGAAATTGGACTCCTGACAGACAGCCGAGAGTGTGCACTAACTTGTCCTTTTGGCTTTGTACAGGTTTATTTTTCCTGACAGAGATCTAAAGCTTTGCCTCTCTTGTGGTACAGCTGTCTATATTAAATTGCCAGAGACTTTCCTTCCTCTGAATGCATGCAAGGATTGAGTTGAGAAGATCGTAAGGTGAAGTCAAAGCCTAACAGAGACACAGCTACAGGCCCCAGTCTCTCTCATCAACACAGGTGGGTGGTTTCTCTTGTCAACTTTGCTTATTAGAAGAATTCAGAATGGTCTACAGGGTAGCACAGGTTCAAAGGCTACAGAGCCTCCTCCTCACCCATCTAATGAAAAGGGAAATTCAGACTGCATCAGACTTCTGCTATACTGTCTGGTTTACAATTGCTTTTAGGCAGTGAAATGCACTATTAGGTGTCCTTTGTTATCTTAACTTAATATTCAGCCAGTGATTAATTGGTCTTCAGGAAATGGTGCCATCCATGTGTCCTTACTTACTGACATAAGTAGAAGAGTACTGTGCTTAGTCACATTTGATATCATGCATTTGACATATATATATACACAGTATATATATATTAATATAATAAACTTAATATAATAAAAATTATTAAGTTGAATATTCTTAGAAATATCAGAATATGCATATGTATAATTTAATATACTTTTAATTAGAAGTTTAATAAAAAATACAAACAAACTACTGTAAATTTCACTTAAACTGAAATTAAAATAGAACTTTAGTGATGTTAACTGAGTCTTGTTTACCATTAAAAAATGGTTTCTAAATCTTTAAGCGAAATCTGAATAAATAAATAAATAAAGTAGTGATTTTTACCATAGTTATTATATTTGTTGTTTATTTATTGTTAGTTAGTTGTTATTTATTTATTTATTTATTTTTATTGAATTGTTCTTGGCACAAAGCAGTGATGATATTTGTAAGTTAATGAAATAAATATAAACTTTTTTTTTTATTTTTTTTTTTTTTACATTTTTGTAACAGGATTGATACAAAACATTTGAAAGAAACATTACTATTTTAAGATATTGCAAGGACCCCTTGGAACAATTTCCTCTGCTATCTCTTCAATTTAAGTATACACTAGATCCCTTCATTTAGGCCTTTTTTACGGCCTTCGGGCCGGGCTTCGGGCCAATTTTGATGTCATAGTTAAGACGTGTGCCGGGCCTCGGGTGTGTTTTAGGCTTCTCCTAATTTTTTTATTTTAGACATCCATCAATTAATGATTAAAAGATTGCCATGCCGCGCCGGTGAATACAACATGAGACTGCGCTCCGCAGCTAAGTTTTATTCACAAGTATTGTCCCTCCACAGAGAGAGAGAGTAGCCGTCAGCACAGCTGAAGAGTTCTGCGTTCAGATGCACGCAATAATCTTGCTGCAATGCCCCAGCAAAGGTATTTATCATGAATGTGTCGGGGGAAAACAATAGGAAGACATTTGAATTATTTAGGCTACTCATGAACAAGTGTTTTCTGAGTCCGTGTCGCACAGATGAATTTCCTGATCCTCCATCTTCGCATAGACGCACTTTTAAAGGGAAATCATCTTTACCAATTATTTAATTTAATGAATGAGTTCTTGTTTTCGATTTTTTTTTTTTTATTTTATTTCATTAAGTGGTAATTTAATGCTTTCTATAGATATATTTATCATGTCTTTTTCGCTCAGTTTCGGTTCTTTTTCATGAAACGCTCCTGTTCAAGACGAGACAACACAGTCTCACGAGCAATTCGTACATATTTGTACGAGGTGCCAAATTTGTGCCAATTCGTACTAATTTGTATGACCTCACTCGTACGATTTCGTACGATTTGTCTAAAATCACGTGATGGGTAGGTTTAGGGGCGGGGTTATGTTTAGGTTATTCGTACAAATTCATGCGAATTGCCATCTCGTAAAATACGTACGACTTAGAATAAATCGTATGAATTCGTACGAATTAGCCACCTCATAAAATACGTACGAATTGCCGTGAGATCAGGTTGGACGAGAAGGCAGACCGCGCTTGTTTTATAAAATCACGTCAGTGATCTACTGTCAGTGCACACAAATAAAAGTAGACCCTTTACAGTTCTGAATGACGAATTACTCCTATCTTTATCAGACAGAATTAAGGCAAAGGCTACAAAATCCAAGTGCTGGCTGCTGCCTCTATGTTCTGCAGTGCTTTATAGCGGCACTCTCTGCACAAACCATCATGACGAACATTTATTCTTTTACTGTTTAACGCTTAAACATTGTTATATGTTTGAACTGTTCTTACCATGCCTATTGATTTTTTTAAGGCAAGTCATAATGATTTGAGAAGGCTAAATTGATCAGTCATACTTTATGATGAACTCACTGTTTGCCGCTCGGTACTTTAAAAAACACAAATTATATTTAACGAACAAAAAATGTCTAAATTAGCTTAATAAAAAATGGAACAAAATATAATCATTCTGCAATTACACAAAAAACTGAGCTATTTTAACAGTTGAAACAGCAGTATAAGATGTTTTGGTAGAAGGGTAAAAGACGGGCTCGGGTCGGGCTCGGGTCGGGCTCGGGCTGGTAATTCTGATAAGATGTCGGACATAGGCTGGGCTCAGGCCTGAGCGTCTCGAGCCAGGGCCGGGTTGGGCCTAAATTTGAGGCCCTTGCAGGGGTCTAGTATACACATTCCAAACTGAAATAATGCAGTGCTTTATGTTTAGGCTCAGGGTTATTACTGATAATTAACAAAGCAATTATTGCTAATTTGAAGTTCATTCGTTGGATGGCAGTTTACAGTTTAAAAATTAGCCATGTAAACACTCCCGCTATCCATCAGTTATATCCCACTATAACATCAGTTATGGTGGGATATAATGCCGCTTTTATCGATTATTTTATATATTCTCAGTCCTCCTATGCATGATCATTCATAACATTTCAAAAAGCAATAAAAAAACAAGAAGTACATAATCCTCCGTACATAAACATCAAGCATCTAAATCAAAAAAATAAACTAATTTTTTTTAAATTGGTTTCAGCTCAGGCCATCTGCTCCATCAACCTACAACAAACACAAATCATCATGGCTGGTTAAATAAAGCCATCAGGGCTGACAGAGGTGGATTGACCTCTGACAGTCAATCCTTGTTGAATCACAGGCTAATTGGCACTTTCATCGCAAATTGTTCTAAGACAAGCACTAGAAAACAAAATGATGGATGGCTGAATAACCTGACAGGGGCTTGATGAAACAACAAAGATGTCATATCAGAGTTTATCATTGTTAATAAAATATTTGTCTCAGCCTAAGAGATCACACATACACACACATCGCCCACATCCGTCCACTCACCGTCTGATGCATATTGCTCACTAAACTGCAAGCTGCACTTTCTTAAAATGGTATAGAACCATCAGACTGGTTGGATTTATGCAACATCCAGTAGGCGGATGCACAAGTTTTTGCCAGTCTTTGTGGAAGCTAAATCTAAAAGTGCTTTTAAAAAAGGTAGTTCACCCAAAAATTTAAATAATATGTGCTCACACTATCTTCTGGCAGTAAAAGTGGCGTCTACTTCATTTATGCACTTCAAGGAAGAAAGGTACCAGGGTAGGGCACTGAGAACCAGCGCAAGGCACCCCTAATTACCATTCAGCCTCGAGGGCTAAGGACATGCTGGAGCTTTCCACTCGAGCCCAACCCCCTTGGCGGCTCGGGCAAGCATAGCCACCAGTTCTGGATCTGTATCCGGAACAGTGTAACGTCCAGTGGATGCCTCGCTGACCGGAACTTCACTTCCAGAACCGTCCGATGCAGCGATCGCATCAGCGTTAGAAGTCAGAGCATGCCAATGTTCATTGCCTTGTTTAAATACACTCGTAGTGAATGGGTTTCTCGAAGCGAGATCCCAATTTCATCTGTCAATTTGTTTTCTTTTGCATATGTTAACTCTAGTGCAGGTTTAGGGTTGGGATTGGTGTTGAGGATATTTTCAACTTGATAGAGCACTAACATTTAGCAATACTCCCAGAATATTCGAATTAAGAACCAACACAATGCCTACCTATTTTTACAAAAAAAAAGTTAAAGGATTACTCCACCCCAAAATGAAAATTTTGTCATTAATCATTTACCTGCATGCTGTTACAAACCCGTAGAAGCTTTTTTGTCTTTAGATCACAACTTATTGTGTTATTTTGGATAAAAACCAAGCTTTTACAGGTTTGGAACAACATGGGGGGTAAGTGATTAATTGCAAAATTTTCATTTTGGGGCGGATGATGGATTTGTTTTTAACTAACATGCAGCTTTTCACTTGACAAGACATTAATTGATGGACTGGAGTGGTGTGAATTACTTTGTGGTGTGATTATTGCAATGTTTTTTCAGTTGTTTGGAATAATATTATTCTGATGTCACTCAATTACATTCATTAATTAATTTATTTATCATTGCCACACTGACACTTGTCCTTGAAAAGGTTAATTGGGGAATCCAAAGAAATAGACTTGTATCATGCATGAAATGAGAAGTAGATTCTCCTGTGAACTGGATCTGGGCTGTTAGCTGCTGGGGTCAGCCGTTCTTTTGGTCCATCCGTATGTGAGAGAAACCTTATAAAAGCTGCTCACTGGAGGAGATTAAATATGGTGTGAAGTGGTTGGATTTATTGAGATGGATCTATGTGAGCTCCTCATTAAGTGCCCAGTGGGACCTAACTCTCAGTCCCTCAGATTAAATATTACCCATGACTCCAGGGTTAATCAGAACTAAAGCCCCACTCTAGATAAAAATCACAGTGTGCACAGAGCTATAGTTTTCCACATCTAAAATTTCAAAAGCAGCTATTCTATTTCAGGAATGTTTCAGATTAATGCCAGTAGAGCAGGAACTGCCAGAATATACGACCAGATACAGCTACTGTATGTGGTATGTATTAGGGCATTTTGTCAATATAATGTATATACACTACATAACGTATGTTTTCAACAATACTTCCTCATCCCGAACTCATCTCACAGTTTGCAGCCTATAGCAGGTAAATATGTTGTGCCACAAATTCTTTTTTAAATATGCAATTATCAAACAGTTTTAAAAGCATTATGGAATTTGCTAAAATCTTTTTAAGACTAATTAAGACTTTTGCTTTATACATTTAATGGAAAGTAGTTTAAATGTTCTCAAGCATTAAGTTAATTAGTGTGTCCCAAATCACATGCTCATGCACTATTCTATAATCTTTTATAGTATAAATAGTGAGAATATTGCATACTCTGTGAATGTGTGCACTATAAAAACCCAGATGATGCAAAAGTGTTGAATGTTGGATACTTCATGCACTAAACTGTTGCAGCTTTAATTACGTTACGAAGGTGGCAGGACTATCAGACTCTGATTATTAATTAAAACAATTATTAATTTGAACTAACAACCTTAGAAAATTCATACTCTACATGGTTGAGTACATACTGTATATATGACTGTATACATATACACAGATTTAAACAGATAACTAACATTTCTCAGACGTCATGTTTTTTTTTGTTCTTTTTTTTTTCATTTTGCATTCCAATTAATCTCAATCAAACTAAAGTTGGATTATTTTGACTATAGGTTAAAAAAAACAGCTAACTAACAAAATAAAACACAATGAAAAGCACAACAATTTTCATTTTTAAAAATGTAAAATCTATTTTTACAGATAAACTCTTCACATCTGTAGCCTATTCTTACTGTGGCTTTATTTGTTTGGTCAACATGCAGTAAAAAAGACATGTTATTTATTTATTCATTTATTTTAAGTTAACTGCGTTTAATTTATATAGATTTAAACATGTATATTTTTTAAATTTGAAGTGGTGCTGCTTCAAATTTTTGTGGAAATCTTGACAATTTTTTATTCTGTTTTTTTTTTGCGGAATAGAAAATTCAATAATTCAAAAATTCAATAATGCTATATACTGTATATAATACTTGCTAAATAAAATTATTCAATTAAATGAATGAAGAATGAAGAAATAATCAATCCATCTAAACATTTGACCATATGAACTTATATTATAAAATATACTTTAACTTTAACATTATAGAATAAAATTGTTAACATAGAAACAAGCTAATTATTTGCTATATTGCTGCCTGTTTTAATAAAGACCCATGCAAAGTGAACCAGACTTTATGTTGATAGTCCAAAATCTGCCGATGCAAGACTAGTGTGAGACAGAATCACTTACAATCTGTCATCAGCAGAACAGGAATGACTTTAAAGAGGAAATAACAGATCTATCAGAGTAGTGCCCTGTGTACTGTATTTTCTTTGCCAAAGAATTCACATACTGTAGCTATATTTGGATATGAGCTTCATATTTCTGTCAGGTTTCTATTATATGTATTCAGTGAATGCATTTCATATACAGAAGGATGAGTGGAAATTAATTTCTGCGCTGCACAAAAAGCCCCAGACATCAGGCTTTATTTTAGCTGGAAATGTTCGTTAATTAAGATTTTATGAATCAATCAGAATGCTATTGTTGGTTTTGCGCAATCTGATGTTGTTACGCAAGCAGCATCATTGAAAAAAAAGCTTTTTGGTTCCTCTTAAACGACAAATTTAACCTAATCAAACCCGACAACCCAAGTGTGCCTCCTCCTCGAGTGTAAGCACACCTCACACGGAGTGGAAAGGAAACAAACTCATCGGCTGCCACCAGCAAACAACCTCCAATTACGAGCATCGAAAACAGGTCTCATTCGCTGTCAGGAGTGTCACCATTAAGTAATGCATCCTCCGGCTAAATCCGAGCTAAAGTGGCTCGGAGAGGAGATTTTATAGCTACCTGCAGACTGATCCACAAATGAGGAGGGGAGCAGGAATGGGGCCTTGTCATTACCTGAGGCTGTAAATGAGAAAGGCTCATCAGCCACGCAGCCTGGCATGGAAGCATCTCCCGAGCTCCGCTACAGCCCGGCCCGGCTCTGTCTCTAATGATAAACACCATTAGCCATTGTACGCAACACTAATGCGCCTATCTAGGGAGCGCAGGCTGGCACCAGGATAAAGCAGCCCGCCTCTCTAATCACTGAGTTTGTTCCTCCTCAGTGGTATGCCACAAATGGAGGAGAAGGAGGAAGTGGACTGTCTACGGAGCAGACAGGTGACCACAGCATGGGGCCATTTTAGGATTTTAGTCCGCCCAAGCAAAACAGGTTAGACCAGCCTAAGATGACCTGCTGGTGACCTAGTCTGGTCAGCCTGGTTTTAAGCACTTTTCAGCTGGTCGGGCTGGGAGACTAACTTGCAAGGAAACCACCTTAAACTTGTTGTTTTATTAAAGCTGTTTTTTGTGTTCAAATTTTTATAATGAGCAAGTACACCATAAACCCATTGAAATTTTGAACACGTGCAAGTGAATGTTAAAAAAGGCCAGCAAGTATGGAATTTAACCCAATAACAAATTTTAATAACACAAGGACACCAAGTGTACTCAGGGAGACTATTGCATTCCTTTAATGGGCAGTCTTCACTAAAACTCATTCAGTTACAGGGAGAGAAAGATTGCAGAAAACATGATAACTAGTATTTGGTTGTGATTGATATTGAGGTGTTTTTCATGCTATCAAACTCCAAATATAGCATAACTGCCTATTATCTAAAAAGACACATTAACTATAAAACATTTATAAAGTACAACTACTGCCCATATTTCTGAGAGGTAAACGAATGCATTAAAATGCCAAAACATGCTGTAATTTCCTCAACTTTCTCGTGTGTGTGCTTGAGAATAACTGAAATAAATGGGCTTCAATGCTGGACCTACGGACTGTTTGTAATTACTGGCCACTTCGTGACATCCGCATTCCTCAATTCCTTTGGAAGCGTCGAATGGCCACTTTCATATTCAGCAGCAGAATACGTTTGTCAATCCTACTTTTGAGTCCTTAATACGGTTATGTTCACACACAGTTCAGTTTTTTACTGGTGTGACAACCGCATTCTGTAACCAAACTCACACCAGTAAACTTTCTGGATTCACATTCGTATTCTCAGAACAAACGTTCTGTGTGAACGGAACAGGACTGGACTGAACTCAATCATTGAGAATCACAGCTCTGCCACACAAGCCTATCGTGAGCTACGTGTTTTCATGTGTGTTTTCATGTCTGTTGTCGCCATCTTTGATAATAATATAAAAAAAGCTGCTGTGTGAACAAGACATTTCAAGACTCACACCTGTAAAGGAAATACAGTTGTCAATCCCACATACAAGACTGACAACTGTGTTCTACTTCTGTGTGAACATGACCTCTGTTTCTCCAAAGATCACGGTCAGACTAATATGGTCAACTTTCCTCATATCATAATGAATCATATATATATATATAATGATGTGCATCTCCATAACTGAGGCCAATGCGATACGCATCTCGATGCATAGCCATTAAAAATACATAAGGCAGCTAGCAATGCAATATGATACACCCCTGTGACGATGCAGTGCATTCCGATTCCGATTCGATGCAGTATGATCCAATGAAACAAATATGCAGGTATACAGGTATCAGAAGCCCTCATTCTCTATAACGCTGTAAGGCTGAATGTCTCTAAAGATAAAAAAGGCGATTGCGATGGTTATTATCTTGGAACGAGCAGAACTGTTAGGCATCTACGATTGAAAAAAAAAACTTTTTGATTGTTTCCACACCCAGCGTCCCACTAGCAGTAGCAAGTTCAGCTGAATCCAAGTGAGAGGAGGAGGCCAGAGTACAGTATTTTACAAATTCCACTTTCTTAATAATAAAGGTAAAGTATGTCTACTAATAAATATATTAAAAAAAATAATTGGGTTTTACCGATGCAGATACAATAGAAACTATGCATCGCGATACAAATGCCAATTTGTATCCAATGCACACATTTTAAACAAGCATTATTAACTTTTTAAGCCGAATCTGTGAATCCTCCCATCCCAGCAACAGCAATGAACACAAAGAGGAAATAACAGAACTATTCTCCCTTTAATCAAGTATTCACTCTTTAATTAAGTTTTTATTAATCACTCAGAATGTTATTCTAATCTTGATAAGATTGTGAAGAGCATTTAACCTTTGCCAAATATTGCTATTGCACTGCTGACTAGCAGGAACAATGATGCTTACTTAACTCAACATGCTTTTTTAATGACAGCTTAGTAGAGGAATCTAAGAAGAGGAGTTAAATAACCTCTAACAGCTTACTGCCATCGCAATGTGAAGTGAGATCACATAATCACAGATTTATCAGGGTGCTGACAGCTCATCGCTGATATTTAGGCAAGCTTAGATGGAAGATAGAGGTCTGGCAATGTCTGTGAGGAAAGCCGAGACCAGTAGAGAAGATGGAACAATAATACATTCTTTTTGAAAAGAACAATAGTCACGTATTGTCTCCTTTCAAGAACAAACACTTTAGGGCTCAACGACATTGAAAGGTAATTTAAGTTTCTGAAATGTGCTTTGAAAAGCATGAATCACTATCAAATGAAGTAGTCCAGCTTAAGCTACCCAAATGTGAATGCATTTCCTCTTTCTGATCATCATTTTAATGGGCAAGACATAATGAATCAATTTTAAATTACGGGAGCAGAACAGGAAAAAAGATGTTCTTTTGTGCTTTGAATTTCCAATCTAAATAAAAACTGGTCCATCTTGCCTCCAATTGTGACCTTTAATATAATGTACCACAGCAAAGGTTGATGCAGATTTTTGCACGTTTTCATTCACTTTAATTGGGCCGTCCAATCTAAAGCCATACACCCCAAAAGAAAAGCAATAGTCTACGAAAGCTAAATCTCCATGGTACCCATTTTCCTCAAATTTATTTTGTTTTTCCTAAAAGTGTGTGGCCAGTTGCATGTTGTGTGAGGAACAGCTTTTGGTGATGCTAAACACGAAACTAGATTCAGTCCTGGCACTCAGATGTTATACCATCCATCAGAGCAATCACAACCAATCAGATTCAACACCACTCAAAGCTACAAAGCCAGTGGAGCATATCCAGACATGAGCGCTGAAATCATGATGGCTGAAATGAATTAAAGCCAATCTCTGAGAAGAGTGCTTAATAGATTTACTGCTTAACAAGTGAGACAATTCACCAACAACTGGAAGATCGTTGGGTTTCTGTGTTGTATTAGGCTCACAAAACTCAAAACAAAAAAAAATGTCAAAAACATATCCCAGTCCCAAAACTCAATGAAACCTTTTTGGCATCTTTTACACAAATATACATATGCGCTGGTGAAGAGTGACAGGAAAATGAAGATGAAAAGGGCTCAGAAGTGCTTTATGATGCAGTGGGAGTCTTCTTAAATGCATAAAATGGCATTTTCTCATCACGCAAGCAGGTTAAATATACTGTAGAAGACACAAATGAAAGTCAAAATATTAAAAACAATATGCAAATCATCTTCACACAGAAGAGTTAGCACATCATTAAAACACTCACATAAAATTTAGCAGCATTGAACAAGACTACTATGAACCAATAGGCAACAACTTCTGGGGGACGTATGTTTTTAGGTCACTGTTCTTTAACGTTCCTAGAAACTAATATACCATGATGCCGAACTCCTTCATGTAAGAAAGAAGACATTGTGTTTACAACTGTGATGACGAGGGCTTATCAGGATCAACTAAAGGTGTAATTTTCAACATTTTCGACATCTCCACACCTCGGAACGTGAAGCTGAACTAAATTAACTGTGAATGGTTGTTTGACATGTCAGTCAAACAGCTCCATAGCTGGGCCTTGGCCAATGTAAGCTGCCATGGATTCCAGATCTTCATTTGTCAGTCAGTCTACACAAGACTAGGTAGCATTACGGTTATGGTACATTACATTACGGTATGCTACGTTATGGTATGGTACTGTAACGAAACGACGTGTTTGCTAAACCTCCCGTGAGGCAGAAGAACAGGGAACACAATAAATTCAACTAACAAAAGGATTTAATAACAAAACCAGAACAAAAAGCAAAAGCTGACGGGGCAGCAAAAAGAAACACACACAGGGATTTACTCTGACATTTACAAACACAATGACATTACTTTAACAAGACATGAATTCAAACAAAAAGACAGCGGTATTTAAGGACATAGAAATCAAGGACAAAAGTGAGGGCAGGTGTAAAAATGACAGGTGACACAATCAAACTGATTAGGGCAAAACCAAGCAGACAGGACTAAACCAAAATACACAAAGACACGGGTGAGCACGAGACAGGACAGAAACATGGAATGTTACATAAATAAACTGCAATAATATTATCTCTGTTACCTATTTATTTCATTAGGTTTAAAAATAACAAACACATACAGCTAACTAAAACTAAGACTCACACGGTGTGTAGTGTACGGACCAAACCAAATCTCCATGTTCTCTTTTGGGAACCAGAATGAAAAACTAATGTCTGTCAGTAATACATGCACAAAGGAAGCACATGTTTGACTTTTCAAATTTTGAAATATCAAAATATTGAGAAAATATTTATAGATGGTACAAGTTGTAGAAATGTAAAGCTGCTATCATTTAAATTCCACAGCAATGCATATTACTAATCAAAAATTAAGTTTTTATATATTTAAGCTAGGAAACGTATTCTACTAATAATCATAATACTTAGTATCCTAATAAAAATAATACAAATTGACCCACACAATGTATTGTTGGCTATTGCTAAAACACCATTGCTATTTAGGGATGTTTTTGTGGTGCAGGGTCACATGCTATTGACTATAATTAAACAATGGTAACCACAATTATTCATGGTTTTGCGACCCTAAACAATCCTGGTATATGTCGCAAAACTGTAAACAAATGGTAATCAATAGACCAAAATACACAGATACTATATTTTTACTATTTGACTTTTACAAATGTTTAAATAGGGGTTATCTTAATTAACAACATGCTCCTTTGAAGTCTAAACAACTACATTCTACATACCTTTTACAACTACATATCCCCAACTACATTCAATGACAAAAAAAACAACAGTATTATTTATGAAATTATAGTGGATTTGGGTGAGAAATACTGCAAACTTGAGTGTACAAATGGCGAAACTGTGTGATATTGGGTGCATATCTTATAGACGTGAAGAACAAGAACTGTAATATAAAAGTATTTAAAAACAGAATTTAAAATAGTGTTTATTATTTGAAAGCAGAATTTAAGTAACATGCAAATTATTTTCACTGCAGAGCATCCATTGCTCACACTGATTTAATGCTACATTTCTCCAAATCTGATGAAGAAACAAACTCATCTACGTCTCGTATGGCCTGAGGAAGTGTATATTTTAAGCAGTTGTTCACTTTTGGGTAAACTATTCCTTTAATGCTTAAAATGTTGCGTGTGTAAACTCAACAATTTTACGGCCCTTTTTACGGTATTTTAATTTTACGGTAAGTTTAATGCTTGAAAGAGTCTCAGGGCCCTCCTCCTTATTGAGGCTGTCATCCTCCCTTAAAGTCTTATTTTTGGATGGGACAACCACATCCAGATTCTGCCCAACACGATGGTGAGTAAATGATGACAGAATTTTCATTTTCCTTTTTTTGCGTGAACTGTCCCTTTAAGGCTTTCATCCTTGAGCCGCGCGTGTCATCTCTCTCTTGTTGCAGGCTGGCGCGGGTGCTTGCGCGGGGAGTAATTTCAGCGTGTGGTGAGTGGACAGTAGCTCCACTGGGAGTGCTGGCAATCATGGGGGAAACAATGTTTACATCGATCAGCTGTCAGGAAGATTTATGGCTTCATTTTGCTGTAATAGAGAATTAGTGGGAAGATTATCAGGGACTCAACACTGGCGCATGTTACCTGTGTCTAGGCCAGCAATTTGTCTCCCTGAAGCAGCATAACATTTGTGACAGCACCAGCACTTGCCCTAATTCAATCAAGAGAAAATGTTGGAATTAATTTGTTACAAGAAAATTTAAATATGTGCAGCAGACCGTGGCTGTGGAGCGGAGAGGGAAAACTGCTGATTTATAGTCCGGGCAAAATATCGATCCTCTTCTATCCGGGGCCCTTGTGGAGGGTTTAATGTGTAATAATTTCCAATTTAAAGCTGCTCTCGGAGATCAGCGGGTCTTTGTCAAATGACCTGTTAGGATGGTAATGTTGGTGTTTATCTGTCCCAGCATCTTTAACGCGTCTGACATGGATTTTATTGTGCATCTCGCGCACCCGCAAGACCTTTAGTGATAAGACACATGTAAGGAAATCAATGCGTGTAACCTGTTCGCGCAGTAATTACAACAGAGCCAAGGCACGAGCGACTTACAGCAGGGAGAGAGAAAGACAATGGCAGGATTCTCTCTTTCTTTAATATTCTAATAACATTGCCTGTGATATCATTATTACTCATGCTTTTGCTGTCAAGGTAAACCTATGTTTAATCACACACGCACACACATTTGTTTCGAGTTTTTATAGACTTCTATTACTTTTTTACTGACCAAACGATAATTTCTATCCCCTTACCCTAAACCTACCCTTTACAGAAAACCTCTTTCAGAAAAACATATGTTACTATGTTACATTTCCCTATCCTTGCGGGGACACAAGGTTCTCACTGTGTAGCATGAACAAGTGCACTAACACACGCAAAGATAGAGAGAAAACCTGCTCTGACCTGTTAGTTTCTCCTCCACACACATTAGAAAACTCTTCATCATTCTCTCCTTCATCCCTTTTTTGATCCACGTTTACATTACGTTTCCAATAAGATTTTTTCATATTCAGGACTCTTACCAGGACTCACTGACAGATTGTTGGTTCACTTTCCTTCTCTTTTCCTCTTTCCCTGATGAAAGCAGAATAACAGTAAATCAGCTTCACGCTGTTGTATATGAATCAACTTTACAGATTACAGAACAGAGCTAGGCATAGCAAAAGGCAAAGCGTACCCATTAGCATGTTGTAATTGGTGCCTAATTAATTTCTCTCACCATGAATACATTAGGGCTGCATGGGAGACTCAGGCAGGGGTGATTTGTTTGAGTATGGGAACAAACATATGAATAAACATTAAATCAGACCAGCAGGGCCAACAAGAGTTTGTATTGCAGATAATTACCAGGTGTGGAAGAGACAAAACTTCATGATTTGACAGGAACAATGTGAGCCTTACTTTGTTTCCGTTCGTATTTTAAGTTACAAACATTTAATCGTTTGAAAGAGTCGAAAACCGTTATCTCTGATCTCCAAGATATGTTGAATATATTGTATATATATATATATATATATATAAGCGGTAGCAGATTTAGGTATGCTGGGGTGTACTGAAATGTAAATAATAAAGAATAAATCAGACTGGCATTTTGCACAACTAATATTCTTATTAATTTACATGTCCTACAGTTGTTGCCAACTTTGCCATTTTGTTACTAAAATTAGCAAATTATCAGATGATCCTAATAGTGTCTCAAGCAAGAAAAAAAGCACATATTTTCCCTCTAAACTGTTCAAAATACACAACAAGTGGAAACCACTGAACTGAGCTGCTAGCTGAAATTGTTCAGCTGTTCAGTAATAATTGTTCAGTCATGCACCTTTCTGTTAGTTTGTTGATCAGTTAGAGAGCATATTAAACATCCAATAATTATACATTGCTTAATGTTCAAAATTAATGGATTCACTGGTCTATATGAAAATTAATAAAATGTAATGTGTAACTTTTCACTAATTCCATGTTTTATTTAAAGAGGTTATAAACTGAGAAACCAAAATTTCATTGCATTGTAAAAACGTCATAGTTTCAGAACTTAATCGTTACACTAAAAACAGCTTTTATTAAAGGAACTCTGCCAATACAACAGCTTGTGAAATATTCTACGCCACTATGTTGCTTGGTTTTCATTACAGATTTGAGCAAAACTTTGACTTTGAAAAAGTATTGCGAAATCACAGCATTTCCATTAACCAATAGGTGCGTTCAACTTCATGCGGCGCTGCGCAGACCGATCGGCGGCTGACTTGAAGTAGTGCATGCCGGTTAGAAATCTTGTCCGACTT
>JAUCMT010000028.1:1382917-1397044 GCA_032357475.1 Enteromius thamalakanensis
GAATGTTAGTCACGTGGTACTATATCGTTTCGTGGAAGGATGAAAATATTAATTTAAAACAAATACGCCAATAAAAATCAAAAATGTTTCAAATTCATATTCATGTTCAGTTTTTTTATCATGTGGCAAGTAGCCGTGTAATGAGCAGGATAATATACAAGCAGCCGGTAGTTATCGCGTAATAAGCCCCTTCAGCGTGATACAAGACCCTCCTGATCACACTGTCGGGGCTTATTCCTGTGATAACAACCGGCTGCCTGTACATAATCCCTTACGTATGCCACTGGTTTTCACGTCTGTCCTTGCTATTTTTCCTGTCTATATCCGTCTGTCTTTTATTGTTTGTTCTGTAATAGCTGGAGAGAGCACCCTTTAACATTTCCACTGCTCTCAATGGCAGTAGCTTGTCCGGACAGAGGTTGAGCCCGGAGGGGCTGATGATGAAGATGATGATGTAATTAGCAGCGTAATAGCATGTAATGTTGTGCAGTGTGAGAGAATTAGCGTGACTGTGCCTCAGTCCCAATCCTGACGGGTGCTGTGTTTGACAGCCTCACGGGCCGGAGACAGCGAAGGACGGAGAGAGGATGTTTGCTGTTTGTGTAATGGGAGCGACATACAGACCCTGGCAGCCGTGGTAGAGCTGATGGATCTGTCACTGCCCTCCTCTGCCCATCACATCGCCTGCTTGTTTAGCTAGAGAAAGAGGAATAGTTTTGTGGGTGATAAAGTGCACTACAAGCAAAGTGAATGACTGTGAATGTTAATGCTGTCTATATATCAGGCACGGGTGAAGATTTGGCTTTCTTTCAGTTCCTTGAGAATGTCAACATCGAATCTTGAAATGGAAATCGGATTGGAGCAACAGGAAGATACTGAAGTGCAATTCAAGCATGAGTACATTTTTTTCTTCTTTTTTTACTTAAATCATTAGATATATTATGTTGGAAAAAATATATATATACATACATATTATCATAGAATGTACTCCAGTAATATTGGTTTAGTTTAGTTTACTCGTGATGTGATGTTCTGCACATCTTGTTTGCTTCCTGAATGAAAGTCAACTGAAAGACATTCTCGCGGCTGTATAAATGTATGCTTTGAGTTACGGGTGTTCCTGAGATGTGATGGTGTGTGTCTTTCACAGAGAGAGGGTGACTTTATAGGCTATTAGGTATCTCATAAACATTATGGATCTCCATTGCAAGTGAATATCCAGCAAAGGCATAAACACACAGTGAAATCCGTCATGTAAATTCAGCTAAGGGACGAATAAATCATTGTATATTTTATAGCGCAGCATATAATCACAAAGCCCTGCAGTACCATAAACTAGACTCCCTATTTAAACGACGAAGTATACAGTATATACCAGGGTTATTATAGTTAACTAAAACTATAAAATTAAACAAAAAGTTACTTATTAAACATTTTTATGTAGACATACTGTAAACTCGAAAAATAGTGGCAACACCTCAATTTAAAGCTTTTATTATAATGCATTTTAATGTGTGTTAAAGCGTTAGATATTGGTTTCCTTTTAGTTATTTAACATTTAAAAAAGTCATTGCTATGCAATGCTAAGCTAACTGAGACTTGTGTATTATTGCTCTCTTGTTAGTTTTGATTGCTTTTATTATCCTCATTTAAGTCGGTTTGAATAAAAGCATCTGCTAAATGACTAAATGTAAAAACATTTTAGTGCCTGTTATATTTAACACATTTACATCACGGCGCAGTTTACTCACTGCCAACATGTGCTCAGTCCATAAAACATGCTGCGATCCATGAATCCATAACACTGAAGAGTATGGCTGTTTCCTAACAGGTGGAGGCGTTTTATTGATCAACAGTTTTGGTGAAAGCTGTGTCGTCACACTCTCATCTGAGAGCTTTAATGTGTGTTAATGTGTGCAGGTCTGGACGGTCTGTGTTTAATGCACAGCAGAGGCTAATTGCCTGGTGAGGGTTTACTCGACCCCCTCTCCTTTAAAACCACAACAGCCTGCAATTATTGAACACTCTAACGGTCAAAGTACAGCGCATCTCGACCGGATGCAAACCTCCCGTCTGTGTACATTAAAATCAGACATGTTTGGGTATTACAGGCTGCTAGAGAGCAACGCTGACAAAGTCAATCAGGAGGGAATGTCAGTCAAGCAGTAATTGCATCTGTTCTTTGGTGTGTTGTTGTCGTGTCGAGCTAAGCAGCGCTAGCACAGTCTGACTGTGATTTTTTTGATAGCTTGGTGAAAGGAGCTGGTCCTCTATGGGACACGGAGTCAGCGAGGGTGAAGAAGTGAAGAGGTCTCTCTTTGTTTAAATATCACAGCCTACTTCTGCTGTTTGCTCGGCTGTAAATGAGCAAAGAATGGCAGAGCAGGAGGGAGAGATTGCAACAGGGACCGAGGGAGGAACAGCAGCGCACGGACACAATCATCATGCATCTTTTTTTGGGGCAGGTTAGAGACCTCTGTGTAATCTGCATAACATTAGAGGATAGCACACACGACCTAAGAAGAACATTTCATTACTCTTTCATACCGCACTTCTCTGTCGTGTTGCATCGTATCCTCGGGAGAAATAAATAGAAATGTGTGCTTCACAGATGATGTGATCATTTGGTTTTGGAGGATTTTGATGAGAAATATTTGACTTCATATTGAAATCTCTTGACTTTTGGTGTGTTGGCAAATCTGAGCGCAGTTTGTGACAGTGCTAAAACCTCTTGTGAAACACTGAAGAGACAGCAAAAAAAGTGTCTGATAAGGAATTTACTTATAATACACCATAATGGCAAAACAATTAGCAAAAATAAAAACAGTAACACACGCACACATATACGGTAAATATATAGTATGTGTTTAACAGCTCTAAATGTTCTCCTATAATGACTGATGAGACCATTCCTTCATCCAGAGTCCCAGCTCCATGTCTCACTCATTTCCTACAGGCTTCAGGTCAGAGGACTGGAATGGCCAGCAGAAGCTTGGTTTTGTGCTCAGTGACTCATTTTTGTGTTGTTTTTAGGTTTTGTGTTTGGTTTATTAAACGGTTGGAAGTTTCAAATATCGCCCATTATAAGATGTCTAACAGTCACTTATAGATGTTTTGACGTCCAGAACAAATACAGTAGTATATTTCATTGTACACTTATCTATTTTTTTTATTCTTCAGTATCCAGATCTTCAGTGTTTGCTGCTAAAAGACCATTTTTTTGTTTCATCTGACCATATAGAATCCAGTCCTATTTGAAGTCCCAGTCGTGTCTGAAAACTGAATATGCTGGAGTATGACTTTGGATGAGCGGGGATCACTTTTCTTTAAACCCTCCAAAACAACATTTGTTGATGTAGGTGCTGTTTGATGGTTTTCTGATTCTGAGAAAGTTGTGTTCCTTGGAGAGTTTTTGGTCACTCAAACTGTCCTGCTTTTATTAAAGCCACCTCACTTATTTGTGAATTAATCAAAAATGTTTTCTTTGTTTTTTCTCATTGTAATGGATAATTTAGGGAATTTGGGCTTTGTTTTCCCTTCTATTCATATTTCTGTAAAACAGGAAGCCATGACTGGATAACTGTATGTTCATCACCCTGGAATGCTCAAAATTGAATAGAATGGAACTACACTTCAGAGATTTTTTACTCATAATAATTTCTAGGGGTGTCAATAATTGTGTCCAACCTGTATTTGAGGAAATAATTTATTTCATAATGATATTGTAAATTATTATATGCACACATCACATACAGGAATACAAATAGCATACAAGTCCAGGAAAACTTCTGAAATCTCTTTCTGAGAAAAGACTAAGATGTTATTAGAGGTGTATTTCTTACAGGCTGATTGAATGTTTACAGCTAAGCTGCTTATTAGAGGCCCTCAGATTTGGATTGGCGTGTTCTCTCAGTAACTTACTTACTTCAGAGTCCTACACCAGTATTTTAATCTCTTTGTCCTGACATCTTTAAATAAGGACACAGAAAGAGGGGAACTGTGTCTATCCTACCTTGCAGCTATTTCTCAATGATAATAAATCCCTGATGGAACGAACAAAATATGCTGAACCATTGTCAAAGGAAACCAAAAAAGGACACATTTTGAGATTTCTTGCACAGCTACATGTGAACGGCTTCTCACTGCAGTAGCATTTTAACTTTAACCAAAGTAATAGCAATGTCCTGTCTCCATTTACATGGATATCTTAAAGATGCAATGCTGTCCAGTATTGGTTTACACTTCATGCGCAGTGAATTAAATCTGACCTTAACCTTTAAACCATCCACCTTGATAGATGACTGTTTGATGACCAGTGTTGAGGGATGTTTGTTTTAAAGGTACAGTAATGCATTACACAGTTTAATTACTCCCTGAAAAATAAGTAACTTATTTTGCTAACTAACACTTTATGTTACTAGGCTGGGCTTGCTTGTTTGTTTTTAATATAAACGCCAATTATTCATAATGCATTATTCTTAACACTTTTATCGACCACCTTAAATATTTAATGATATATTGCATCTTACAAAACAACTAATCCGCTTATATATAACCCACTTCGACTCTATTGTGATTTGGCCTTGATATTCACAGAAATGCCACAGCTAAATATGTTTTTTATACTGCTTATTATATACAATCTGGATAATGTAATCATGAAAAATCTAGGTAACGATTTGCTTTGAGCCTTCATAATGCATTACAGCTGTAACAGTGAACAGCTAAGTATTACAATGTATTATAACTGTAAAAACTATTATTCATGAGATCATAGAATGCATTATAGGATGCATTACAAGACATAATTAATGCATTTAGTAAATTGTTACCATTTTAGTAGTTATTATTATTTTTAAGTTGTAGTGGTATAGTATGAGTCATTTTACGTTGTTAATCGTGATTTAACAACCTAGGCTCATTGGAAGTACTTTTCCTTCACCTACATTTCTGTGAAAGTAACAAAATCATACTTATACATATGAATCGCTGCAGTTTACAGCTGAAATTAACACTAGGGAGTATTTGAATACTGGTATATTTGAATATTAGTGTCACATATCAGCTTCATATGCAAGCAGGATTCTGTTCCTGTATAATTCTACCCTAAAGTCTTTCTTAAGTATTCATACGGATGATAATGCATTACGCGTGTTTGCTCTTCCTTTGCCAGAGAAGAGCTCCAGCTCAGTAGGGGTTAATTTTTACACACTGTGTCAAATACCCACCCGGCAGCCTGTGTCCTCTCTGAAATATTAATGAATCCTGCCGATATTCAGAGAGAGGGAGAGGAAGAGACGGATGCCAGGGTAAAACGTTGACCACGATGACATTTCATCTTGGTCTAATTAGAAGCGATTGAGGTGTTTCCACTGTATTTTAAGAAGATTTCTGCACACAGATTTGTTTACGCTTTGCAACAATATCAATTGATATCCATTTATCCCATGCAGAATAAATCCATGTATTCTCACATTGTCATAATGACACAACACAGCACAGTATCACATTGTCAGCATGTTCCTGGAATTAAACGCGGGCATGGGTCATCCTAAGGAGGCGTCTGCGTGTAATCATTCTCCTGCAATCCTGCTCGTGCTGTGTTTGACTGGGAGAAACTATCTTGGTCCAACATTTGGAAGCCTTTCCATTTATACCTCGTTGTTTTGGAGCAAATGCATATGCGAGTGCATATATGTCCCTCTGAAAAGCCGGTGCAAACTAAAGCAAGAGATTGCTTTAGTGCTCTTCTTAGTTAGTTGTCTGGATAATGGCTCTCTCTTGAGGGTTTCCGTGACTCTGTTTTCTGTGTGTAATGGAGAGAGGGGGCTTAAGCTCGCCTGAATGCATCACATTGCCGCTACACCACCTTGCACTCAAGCACTTCTGTGTTTTACTCCTGCCAGTCAGCCCTTTCGTGTCAAAACAAAGCTCAATGTTTCCCCCTACCGCCTAAAAATAGCAGGACAATCCTTGTGATCGGCAAAGATCCCTCGCAGATAAGCACCAGGCCTGAACCTCTTGATATTCAGGATGTCTTAGCGAGTAGTGAAAAAAAATAATTGCGTTTTTTGCTTTTACATAAAAGTTATTAAAATGGAATGATATGCACAAGCAATAAACAAAGAGCCACATATCAGATATTAGCATTTGTGCAAAAGCGACGGCATAGACTAATAATTCATATTCCTGCTGCCTTTTTTATCGCCACATATGAATTTCCGGGGGGCAGAGGAGGGTGTCAAATATCCTGACTTTCACACAGTGGAGGGCTATTAAAACCAGCCGGATCCAAAGGGGCTGTCCTCCAACTCTTTTTCTGGTTTTGGCGTTCTTGTCATTGCTTTTGGTGTGAAACTATAGCCGCCCCTCCTCTCTTTCTCTCTCTTTTGCTCCCGTTGCAGATCCTGCATATGTAATGGAAGGCAGAGGCAGCATATTTATATAACCCAGCATTAACACATCCACATTGCGTGATAATATCTAGTAATCTTGCGTTCAACATCAGCTTTGGTGAAATTAAATAAGCACTTTCTCAGCGGCGAAGCACTAGAAACATCATCTTTATCCAAGCGTTAAGAGTCCCTGCGTGCTTTAAAGATACAGTTCATCCATAAAAAGATGAAAATTGTATCGTCATTTACTTACCCTCATGATATTACAAACCCATATGACTTCATTTTTTCATAAAAGGTGATATGTTGCAGAAGGTCTGGGATGATGGGGTTTTTTTCATACAATGGGAGTGGATGGGGAACAGGGTCTGTCAAGCTCAATAATGGAGGAAAAAAGCTCCATAAAAGTTGTTCACAGGATTTGTGCACTGTATTCAAAGTCTTCTGAAGCCATAGCTTTGTGCAAGGAATTTAATCAAAACTGGATATTAGTCTTCATTGACAATCTTGCCTGACAGCCATGGTCACTTTTCACCTCTATTTTGTGGGGGAAAAAAAGCTCTGGCATTTTACTATAAATTAGTTTTCTTTTTTAATAGAAGTAAGAGAGCTATACAATTTTCCGGATATATGAATGTAGAAGCCTGTTCCTCTTATCTATCTGTCTATTTGTCTAATAATGATAGTAATAAAAGATAAATAAAATGAGTAATTATAAGATAAAGTTTAAAACATGAAATAGTCACTATAATAATGCACAAAAATATTGTTTTATAAAAAGTATTATAAAATTAAATATTCTATAATGTGTATATATAGAGAGAGAGGGAGAGACAGAGAGAGATAAAGTATATTGTTTAATTTTTGTGATTTATTTTGCATCCATACATGTGGACAAGTGGCATTTTGCGGGGACTGTCCCTTCCAAAAATCAGTTTCAGGCATTATGTGCCGGTCTCCGACCATAGATGTGGGAAACACAGTTACAATGTTGTTAGAAAAATGTTAATGTACTAATTTGATTAGGGAAATGTACATAGGGTGAATGCAAGTCAAAGGTGGTGTTTGCAAATTTTTTGATACATGCTACTAGGTATAACCTCACCACCAACTGCGATGTCTGCTCAGCTTTACCTTTCACTGACTTGTGTCTTAATGTGTCTGACAATCTCTGCATGTTTAAAAAAACTCTCTCTCTCAAGCATGCAGAGCGTGGGATACTCAGTGTGTGTGTGCTTGGAGAGGTTATAATGTGTCGAGAGAGACTCGCAGACAGAGGGAAGAGACCCAGCATGAGAACTAACCCGTTTTCCTCTGTGCTCTGATTCCTGTAGGAGCGCACCCATGGAGCAACTGCTGCTGTGCCTGGCTCTGTTCTCCATGCCGTCCTATGCCATGCTGTGCCCCAAACGTTGCACCTGCCAGAACCTGCTGCCCTCATACACCGTGCTGTGCGCCAAAACCGGCCTGCTCTTCGTGCCACCAAACATCGACCGGCAGACTGCTGAGCTGCGACTGATGGACAACTTCATCACCACCCTGCGCCACCAGGACTTTGCTAACATGAGCAGCCTCATACACCTCACGCTCTCCCGCAACACCATCAGCCAGATCCGACCGTACGCCTTCGCCGACCTGCAGGATCTACACGCCCTGCATCTGGACGCCAATCGGCTCACGGTGCTGGACGACACGCACCTGCAGGGGCTGGTCAATCTGCGCCACCTCATCCTTGCCAGCAACCAGCTTCACAGCATCTCTGACGGAGCCTTCCAAGACTTCCTTGAAACCCTTGAGGACCTTGACCTTTCTTACAACAACCTGGTGGACTTGCCGTGGGACACCATATCCATGCTAGCCAGCGTCAACACCCTCAGTTTGGACCACAATCTCATCGAGTTCGTCCCCGAAGGAATATTTTCCAATCTTCATAAATTGGCCCGACTCGATATGACGTCAAACAAGCTGAAGAAGATCCCCCCAGATCCTCTATTCCTACGAATCCCAGTCTACGCCAAAATGAAAGGCTCACCACTTACTGCATTGGTGCTCAGCTTCGGCGGGAACCCATTGCACTGCAATTGTGAGCTGGTTTGGTTGCGCCGCCTGACACGGGAGGACGACCTGGAGACGTGTGCGTCCCCACGAGACTTGGCAGGAAAGTACTTCTGGACAATTCGCGAGGAAGAGTTTGTCTGTGAGCCACCTATGATCACCCGACACACTTCCAAGATGTTCGTCATGGAGGGTCAAGAGGTTAGCTTGCGATGCCGCTCCGTGGGTGACCCCGAGCCGACCGTGCACTGGGTCAGTCCAGACGGGAAGCTCATCGGAAATACCTCACGCACCATATGCTATGAGAACGGCTCTTTGGATATCTTAACAGCTACGGTTAAGGACTCTGGTGTGTTCACTTGCATAGCCTCGAACGCAGCCGGTGAGGCTACTGCTCCTGTGGAATTAGTAGTGAACCCTTCACCGCATTACGACCCCAAGCTAGAGCCGGAGCCTGGACCCTCGGACATGCCGACTTCTATAAAGTCCAACAGCAGTGGCAGTGGCGGCCAGGCTAGAGCTGATCAGCGTGTCAGCGTCTCGGAAATAACCTCCAGCTCTGCGATGATACGCTGGCCTCCACAAAGTCACATCCCTGGAGTTCGCATGTACCAGATTCAGTACAACAGCTCCACCGATGACATCCTCATATACAGGTGAGTTTGAGATTTATCTTAAGATAAATACAGGTTTATATTCACAGTACATACTGTTTCAAAGCTGCTTTACAGAAAATGCATGTTTTCAATGTTATGGTAGCTGTTTAGAATAGAGAACACTATTTGTAGCTCCCTGGTTTAGTAAAAGGATAGACGACTCTCCGACTGGTAATTCGCGCACTTATTTGAATGTTCGTCACAGATAAAGTTATTGTGTATACCATTGATTGCCATAAGACATAGCACATCACCGTTTTCAGTGAGAACAACTGTACAAGATTGTACAAAGAAAAAAAAAATTAATCCTTTTAAAACTCCTTAAAAACTGTTAACCTTTGTAATCGTGACCATGGATCTTGTTCTGTACAAATGTTTGGTGCATACTTTTACTATATCCGCTCATGCCAATGACTGTCAAAAAAAAAAGACTTCTGGTGTAACCAGGCTGTTTTGGGTCACCATTGACTTCCATGGTATTCATTGACTACTATGGAAGTCAATGGTGACCCAAAACAGCCTTTTTATAAACTTTCTTCAAAATATCTTCCATTGTGTTCGGCAGAACAAAGAAATTCATACAGATTCGGGACTACTCAAGAGTGAACTATTCCTTTTGATATTTCGTTTATAAACACTAATAAACACGCTAGTAATAAGCAAGAATAATAAGCAACTAGTTAGCAGTAAGAATTGGTGTTACATGCCATTGCTATCTGTCAAATCTGAATGAAAAGTAATGTCTATTTTACATTTTAAAGTTTTAGTAGTTTTTATTATTTTGTAGCTATTTTTCTTGTGTGTTTTTGGTGTTTCATTCATTCATTACATGTACATATCTATATCTATATGTGTATTTATTTATTTTTTTATTTATTTTTTGGCAACTGGCCAATGTTTCAGAGAAAAACATTGGTTTCATAGGTAACTAAGTTTATTTATTTATTTAATTATTTTGATGGTTTAGCATTAGTTAGCTACTGTATAAGAACCCTGGTTTGCACTGATTTTCTTCTTGATTTGACTGTAGACAGTAATCACATTTGTTATTGATACTAGAAATCCATAAGGACATGAGCAGCATGTCAGAACGCATCAGTGCTAAATTACTTTTATTTTAATCAATGAAGCTGTCTACACTTGAGGTTGATAGATGCCCCACTGGTATTTTTGATGAGCTCCAGACATTTTATAATCCCCTTTCAATGAAAATTTAACAGTTTTACCAATATTAATGTGATTTTATTATTGTTATTATTATTTTTAATCAGAAACAGCTCATAGTTTTCTGCTCTCTGGTATACTAATTCAAATCAATTTCTGCTTCTAATGTATTCCCAGTTGCAGTAAAAACATCATAACAATTATGATAATTATATAAAAATAGTTATTCGCCCATTTTACTGTTTCTGAATCCGTGGAGCTCACAGCTGAATCTGTGTTAGTAAATGTCTGCTTTATGAGCAAAATCATATTATGGAATCATTACAATGTGACATGAAGTAGTGTAATTATGCCATCTAGTTCTTACTTATAGTGCTATTTACTAGCAAAATACAGGCTGCTTTAGTGTCAAAATGAAGTTTTTCGATGCAAAATCATGCACAGGAGATCGGCTGATTCCGAATCTTTGAACGCTTTGTAGTGGAAATCTCTGCAAGGTCTTCTTTCCTAATGCATCATTTGAGAGCGCACTGCGGCTGGTCTATCCCCACAAATGGGTTTTGAATCTGGGTAATTCTGCATTAGATAAACAAATTGATTCTGTCTTTGTTCAAAGGCAAAGGCTGGCATCTGAGACTGGGGGTGTTAATGGCTTATGGCGGAATCCTATTCAGATAGGGGATGAAACATTGCAATTCCTCTGATGAATACAAATGGACCTCGATGATTGCCAGCCAACAAAGACACAATAATATCATGAATGCTCTATGTGAAAAACAAGCATGTATTTTATAATTGTTTTCTTCTTCTTTGCTAATGAAAGGATCCTTTCCCGGAAGGACCAGCTGTTTTAGGATATATGTCAGAAAAGCTCTTGAAGGATTTTCATTAGCAAACAGACAGATTGGCTTCCACGGTTTCAGCATGATGCAATTCAAACCGAATTTCGCAAAGCACGAGCCACATGATCTGACACATTGACACCCTTCAATAAATCAGAGAGCTCGAAGTGCAATGAGGAAGACAATAATAACAGAATAACAATAGAAGCTGCGTGTCGAGTGCTTGCCCTCGTTTCAGATGCTCCTGACAGATTACGAAAAACGAAAGCGTGTTTGCAGTGATGTTGAAACACGTCTCGAATTCAAAACCCCATCTTTTGCTTTGTAAAATATTGAGAGGACAAGCAAATCTTGGTGCGGATGCCCTATATACCGCCCCTTACGATGAAGCGACTACATTAACGTTCCTTTTTAGCATTCAGACGTGGCCCCACCGCCCATGATTTCTCATTGAAGGTATCTGTAAGGATGTAATTAACTCTGCAATAATCCCTCTGGATAGATTAAGAGAGAAGAAAAGATACATACAGAAAGCAATTTGCTATTAATTATGGAAAAAGCAAGGGGAGTTCTCTGGTTTATAGAGCTGCAGAGTAATCTAAAGTCTTTCAGAATCAATTAAGGATGCATGCACCAGACTCCCGCTTGGGCTGGAGTATGCATGACTTGGAGATGGTGGCTGAGAAACTGAGACCGGGGTGAGAATATAGAGTGTAAACTTTGAGTTGAAAAGACAGGCTAAATTTGAAGTGAAGTCTAGGTGAAAGAATGCTGGAGGCACAGTGTGCTTGTGGCCAAATGAAGACCTGAATGAAGTGCTAGGTGTGGTGTCAGATGGAGTGCATGCGCTCTCTTAAAGAGATATTTTGCCCAAAAATTTAAATTGGCATGCAACACATAGGGAATTATTTTCTACAATAGAACAGTATAACAATAGGAGCCTGCATTCATGCATTTTGATAGGTGTTCTTAAGTAAGGAATAATTGACGACGGGCCGTTGAATTATTAGAAAAATAATGCACACCCGAGGTGGCGATGCGGTCACGACGCGTATATATAATATTAGTATAATATTATATATTTGTATTTTACAATAGTATAATTAACATTTTAAATTAGCTTTTTTCCTGTTTTTGTTGTAATTTAAGTTTGTTGTACTAATTATTATTATTATTATTATTATTATTATTATTTTATTAAATATTATTTGTGACCTATTATTTGAATCTATTATTATTCTTTTATTTAATTTAATTATAACTTTACAGTAGTTTTAGTACCTAAACTATCATTTTATTTCAGTTAGACTCCAAAGAAAAACATTTATCAAATACTTAAAACTTAATTTCAATGAACAAGTATGAGTTTAAATAGTTTTAGCTTTTAGTTTAGCAGTGTTCTTTACCTATGTCCATTTCCAGCAAGGTGAATTACCCCTCCATTAGCGCTATTCACTGTGCTCACATTGACCCGAAACCAACTAAACCTCCACAAGCACAAACGGCACATTATGACAGGGGTGAATCTCGCAGGGCCGCACACAAACTAAATAGCGACAGAGTTGCTAATAGTCATGGTGCGGCTTTACTTCCCGTATGTTACATTACCTTCAGCGTGGGGTAATTTCTCGCTTGGCTTACAAGCATTAGCTATAATATCCTTGTCATTCTGCATAAACCTATTACCTAGCCAGACACCAAAAAGCCATTCGTGGGTCTAAAAGCTTTTTCAAGGCGACTGCACCTTAAAAGTAATAGGATAGTAGGCAGCCTACGCATGCAACTGATAACGTTGGAGAGATGGACTTTCGGATCATACGTAGCTTTCTTGCTCAGTCTATTGAGAAAATGTCTCCATTATCTCTGGCAGAAGACGGCATCTGTTTGGAATTGGCGGTTAAGCACTTTTTTGGCAGTGTTCTATCAGTGATGTAATGAAATGCGATATCCTAAGGACATGGAAGTGTCGAAGTAATAATTAATATTAGTGCAAGACCAAAGTGAGGCGTTCAACTGTGACTAACTTCAAACATCATTTCAAATGAAATGATACATCCAGTCAAATCAGCCTTCAAACGGTCATATCACTTGCCATAGACTGAAATTATGATCCAACTGCTAGTATCTGAACACACAGTATCACAAATCACTGCAGTGATGGATGGCACTTGTCAGACTTGTCATTGGTCTACTTTTTAACAACAGAACAGCCATTTAGAATCTCTAAAACACAGTCATGAATGCAAAACTAAGGGGATGTTTACAACCCAATTTTTGTTTTACATAAATGAAGACTGGAATTTCAAATCACACAAGTCAATATGATATTTACAATAGAATAACGATAACATAACAAATGTTTAAACTGATTCTATTTTTTACAATGCTATGCACAAAATTCACACATTTCAAATTTGATGCCTGCTTCAGGTCTCAAAATATGTGGGACGGGGGCATGTTTACCATGGTGTAGCATCTCTTCTTCTTTCAAAACGATTTGAAGACATCTGGACGTCGAGGTTATGAGTTTCTGAAGTTTTGGTGTTGAAATGTGGTTCCTATTCTTACCTGATAAAGGTCTCCAGCTGCAGAAGAGTTTGTGGCCATCTTTGACATATTTTTTTATTAATGATGAGCCAAATGTTTTCTATAGGTGAAATATCTGGACTGCAGGCTACTTCGGCACTCAGACACTTACTACGAAGCCATACTGTTGTAATAGCTGCAGGATGTGGTTTTGCACTGTCCTGCTCTAATACACAAGGCCTGAAATAGACATCATGTGGAGGGGATTACATGTTGCTCTAAAACCTTTTTTTATGTCTTTTAGCATTCATAGAGCCTTCAGAAACATGCAAGCTTCTCATACCGTTTGCATTTCTGCATCCCCATACCATCAGAGATGCTGGTCAACGCTGGAAGGTCTCCCTCTTCTTTAGCCAAGAGGGCACAGTGTCTTATTTCCAACACAAATGTCAAATTTGGACTCATCTGACCAAAGAACACTTTTCTAAT
>JAUCMT010000028.1:1405724-1416079 GCA_032357475.1 Enteromius thamalakanensis
ACTAAAACTAATAAGCATTTTAGTCAAAAGACTAAGACTACGACTAAATCTAAGATGGTTGTCAAAAACAACACTGTCTGAAAAGCCGCGTCCTTGTGCCGTAGAGGCATAAACAAAAGGAAGTACATATAAAATGAGACCAAGGCTGAGCTGGAGGAAAGGAGGAGTCTGACGCAGCCGGTGGGACGGAGGGACGAGGTGCAGACGGAGGAGTGGAGTCCGAGGCGGTGGATGAACTCCGACTGACCAAGGAGGAGTCGAAGGGATGATCGAGCCCGGTGGAGCCTGTGGCTGGATGAGATCCGATGGAGAGGAGGGAGTCAAGGCCCATGACGAAGTTGACGGGTCGAAGGACCGAGGTGGAGTTCTGCCATCGGCTGTAGGAGGAGGCGTCGAGGAGCACCCTGAGTCAGACGGATTTGGAGAATGACAGTCCTGTGTGATAGGCCCTGGCTGGATGATATGTTGAGGGTGAGCAGCAGGACTGACAGATGACGATGAGGCAGAAGGCTGAAATGGGTGGGAGGGCGAGGATTTATTCGGAGGGCACTCTTGCAGCACAGCAGACTCTGGAGGAAGCCCAACAGGCGCAACCGCATCGGGCCAAGGCGGCAGGTCCTCCTCCACCATGGGTCCTGGTGGCTCGGGCCATGACAGCAGGTCCTCCTCTATTGGCTTAGGTGGATCAGGCCACGGCAGCAAGTCCTCCTCCATCGTTGGCTCTGGCTCCAGCTCCGGCTGTGTGACAGGCAGTGGCGCTGGCTTCAATCTAGGGGCAGGAACTGGCACTGCTGGCTTCAAACTAGGGGCTGGATCAGGATTATCAAACGGCTCTCCTGGCCGTAAACTAAGAACGGGATCAGGAAACGGCTCTCCCGATCGTAACCTAAGGACTGGATCAGGATAAAAAAACGGCTCTCACGGCCGTAAATTAAGGACTGGATCAGGATCAGAAAACTTCACTCCCGGCCGTAAATGAAGGACTGGATCAGGATCAAAAAACGTCTCTCCCAGCCGTAAACTAAGGGCTGGATAGGGATCATTAGCGTGCTTAGGCAGCACAACAAGTTCAGGCAGGCACTCGGGAAGCGCAAGTTCAGGTTCGTCGATGCGTCTTCTTAGCCGCAATCTAGGGGCTGAAGATGGCGACAGGATCAGACGTTATGTCAAAGCAGATTTGTCTAGGTCTAAAGTATATAACTGTCCATGTTAAAGTGCTTACCCCACTTTCCCCTAGTTTCTTTTCAGTGAAGTGACCCTGCATGATAAATCAATTAACATGTGTTGTAACCCAATTAGCATTAAGGCCTGAACACGACAAGATGTTTATGAACTACATGGCTACCATCAGATTGAATAATCAATATTTGTGAGTCAACTGAATATCTAATTACAGCCTCCTAGACATATACACAGTATTCTATCGTATATCAAATTCTCAAATATTCTAGGAATTTTATTTTATTTTATTATTTTATTTTATTTTATTTTACTAAGGTAGTAACATTAACTTCTAAATACCTTACATCACAATATGTTTAACATAGACTCTCTATACACAACGTTCCAAGAGCCTCTCCTTCACACAACTGATAACATTTTGAGAAAACCAGGATAAGACAATTTACATAAATACCTAACACTATGTTTACATTCATTTAAACATTCTACTAACTACATTTATGCAACGAAGAGGTTGGATCCATCAATTCCAAAAAAAGAAGAAAAAAAAAAGATTTATTTTTAAGGGATATACTGTAGCAAGAGCTAATTGTAAGGGAGCCATGCTAACTAGCTAAACCTTGGCTCCATCTGCAAATGAAATTTGGAAATAGGCAATTTTACAAATGTGAATGAATTTACATTAGCGCAGCCTCATTCTTCAGGTACTTTATCTGTAACCCACTGATGTTGGAGACTATAGATTATTAATTGCACTGAAACATAACATTTGTCAATTCAGGGTTTCTGAAAGGTGCTTATACTTCACAATTATTTAAACTGCATTCAAAGCTTTATTCAAGGATACACTGAATAGCTAGCAAAAGAAAGGCTAAGTGCTTCAGACGTTTCACAAAGCAGCATCATTTATCCGAGCTTTCAATAGATAATTTCCATTCGCTTCAATTCACTTTCTACAGTAGCCTCACCTAGGAAGGATTTCAAAATCGTCAATTTAACCCTATTCACACTTTTTTGGAATTGCATTATTGTATGATTGCACTTCAAAACCGTATTAGAATAGATTTTTTTTTTTTTAATTTACAGCCACCTGGCTCAAATTTTCGTTCTTGTCAGGTTGACATCTGATCGCGTTTTAACCAATTTTCCTGATACTTGCGCCCTTTCCTTGCAGCCTATTTCCCTGACTGCAATTATCTGTAACATATTAGTGTTTGCACATAACAGGTCCATCTGTTTCAGTCATAGACAAGTTCTCTCTCATTAGTCGATTCACCTCCTCTTTTGTCAGTGCTGAAGGGCGGCTCACCTCTGCTTCTGCGCGCCTGACTCAGGGGCCTAATTACCGATGGGAAGTCATCCCCTACGAAATATGTCACACTTCATTTAATATGTTAATGAGAGTTTTAGCTTCTCGATGTGATGGCTAACAAGTTTTCGCAAGTGCTCGTTTGAAAGGTTTTGTGTGGGTGAACTTGGGTGAGCGCTGTCCACTCACACATGTCCATGTCATCTGTGGCTATGAATACCAAAATGGGATAAAGAGGAAAAACACTTCGTCAACTTCCACCTTAAAGCGCAAAGATCTGATTAATGTGACTTAAAAGAATTCTCGAGCTTTGTTGAAGCACCGCAGGCGGGATGAATTAGCTTAGTGGGACGTGGAAGTGTTAGTTCTAGTGTTAGTCTGAGAGCGAAGTGATCTGAATGAGAAAGAGAGAGGCACTGTCTAATACTTTATTTGTCAGTTTTTGTGTTAAACACATATTTTAACTTATTACTGTAGTAAAACTGATGCTACTGTGTGTATATAAGCAGCTTCACAAAATATTTGTATGTTCTGTAACGACGCAGAAACACTTGTTGGAAGAACTGTTCAGAATTTTTTTATTTATAATAATGATATGCTAGTGTGGCTGTGGCTTCAAGGGAAACAAAGAAAAATAGGTAGATGACAACAACTGAGTGAGTCATTTAAAACAACCATCTTTTAAAAAACGCATGTTCATTCAAAAAGAAAACAAGTGATTGTAGCTGCACTCAAAACTGCCTTTTCTCCCAATATATAGTAGTATATGATCATATTATTTCCACAAAAAGTATGCAAAAAGTAGCAGGGCTAATTTAAACTCGTTAGCGCGTTATTTGGATAAAAATTGTATTTCTCAGTTTAAACATTTGTCTATTGTGAATAAAATATTGGCTCATGTTTATTCAGAGGCTTCATTTTATTCAGATAAAAAAAGTCCCAATATTTCTGGAATTTGGGTTGTACCAACACAGTCTCATGACCAATTCATACATATTCGTATGAGGTGGCAAAATCATGCTAATTTGTAAAAATTTGTACGAATTAGCCACCTCGTAAAATGTGTAAGAATTGCCATGAGACTTGGTTGGTTGAACTACACTACTGCTTGTTGTTCAGTGTTGCGATTCGAACTTGTCCTCCAACAAAAAATGACCAATTAAAAAATGACGCAAGTACCTTAATACGACCTACAGTATACTTAAGTTTACTGTTTAACCTAAGTTTAAAGTTTAACCTCTAGCAAGTGTAAGATAATGACAGGGTAATGTTGCGTCAGTTGTCATGATATTGTCACGCAACTGGAGTTGCCAGTAAGGGAACTCTAGATGGCACTCCAGCACTAGGACTTCTTGTATGTTTTCACCTTTGTTTGCTCGGTAAGGACTTTTATGTAGAAAGTTGTTGTCTCTACCCACCTCGTTTGCCCAGGACATCCTGTAGCATAAAAGCCCTCAGGTGTTTTTGGATGTCACGGATCAATGGTTAGGTGTATTTCCGTTACTCCTGTATAGTTTCATTCATGTTCTCTTTCCTAGTGTTCTCTGTTGGATTTATTGTTGCCGAACTCTGCTCTCTCTGGATACCGCTTTTGTCTCACCCCTCGGATTGTGTTTGATTCTGTTACTGACCTATGCTACGCCTACTGGATTATTCTTCTGTCTATGCCTCCGTTAACCCTGCTGTATCGATTATTGACCCTGCCTGTCTCACTATGCCTTTATTAAACCATTTGCATTTGAATCCGAACAACTCCTCGTCTCCTGACGTTACAGATATAACATTTTGTTGTGAATACCATTTAAAATGTGTGTTTTGTTGAAATGCAGTGTGTGGAATTTTTACACCAATGTCACAGTGATTAAAACATATTTTACAAGGTGTAATTCATACCAATGTTCACACCTAACCTCACCCCTAAAACTACCAGTTACAAAAATAGTGCAACATCATGATTTATAGGGGCATATATGTTTTATGAGCATGTGCATTCTCTGGGGTTCGAACCCATCACTCATTGCTCTACACAAACCCCAAATTGTGAAGCAGATACAATAGTGCAAAACATTATGCAAAGGTCCAGTTGCATCTCTTATGGGTTGTTTTTAGGGATTTGTACAAACCACCTACATGGGTATATTGATGTACCATGGTTTCATCTGAAATACTTTTTTATGTTTTATTTGGTAAAAATTCTCAACTTATTCTTATTGAGCTGCTGTATAACTGCAATGTCTCATAATGATGCTACATCCTTTATTTTTGTTATAATGTGGGCGATTACTCCTTTACTTCGGTAACTGCTGGGTTTTTGCTGCTTTATGCAGTAATTTGCCCTAGGCTAAGAGTAAGAATAGGCAACTGTTGATCTTTGATGTGTATCTAACTAAAAAGTCTAAGCCAAAAAAACAGATTATAGAGGAAAACAGAATCCATGCAACACAGTGGGTGAAAACTCTTTTTTAGACATCCTGCTACAGCAGTAACCATGTTGTAATGCTGTGAAAGTTTAGTTTTTTATCTCTCTCTTCTCTTTCACACTGGATACATCACTTAAACCTGAAGAATGAAACTAGACTGCTAAAAAGTGTCCAGGATCGCAAGAAGATCAAGTACACATAACCAGACCCCTCACTAGTAAGCAGACTTCACTAAAGACATTTGCTATTTATTTATACACTATCAGGTTTTCATCTGGTTGCAAGCCCGTTGGAGTCACAGAAAGCAAGAAAAACAACACTAAATGTGAATAATAAAAAGCAGAATGTTAAATGAAACCGATAAACAATTCATATAATTCTGTATAGTTTGAATAGCAGCATAAATGTCAAGTATGAAAAGGAAAGACTTGAAGTTTTTGCCAATCCAATCAAACACTGCGGTACTTTGGCACAAATTCATATGTCACCTGCTAGACGCTGGCCAAAGCAGACAAATGCCAAAATGGACAGGTTGTGTGACATGTCCTCATCTTCAAACAACCATGAACAAAATTACCCAAGTTAGAGAAAAAACGACCACGACTAAATTTGATATGAATGAATTTGCAGGAATTGTAATATTTAGGATCGGGCTGTGGATTATTGTTCACTAACAGTGTGAAATATTTCAGATTTAAAACATTTAGAAATCAAAATTCTATGTTTTATTTGTCATACTAGTTAATAAGTAATAAGACATACTCATTTAGTTGTATGACAAAGAAATATTTTCAGCCCATTCACTTCATTGCAATTAAATGTTTGAATGTTATAGCTTGTTTTCAAGTGTAATCAAATGTTTTCTTTCTTTTCCCAAATCTCTGTAACTGGCTATAGTTAAAACTAATAATAATAATAATAATTTTGCAAGCAAATATATTAAAATTTAATAAAATTACATTCAAACATAAATGTTATTGGTAATATAATCTGATTATTTAATTTGTTTCGATGTATAATTTGTGATTGTTAGGTCTAAATTAACAGCCCAGTCTCACTTGAGTTCATAAATATTTTACGAGGTGGCTAATTTGTACAAATTCATACGTTTTTTGCTAAATCGAATTTATTTTACGAGTTGCCAATTTGTATGAATTTGTACGAATGACCTACACCTAACCCCGCCCCTAAACCTACCCATCACTGGGGTTTAGACAAATCCTACAAAATCGTACGAGTGAAGTTGTACGAATTTGTAAGAATTAGCACAATTTAGCCACCTCGCACAAATACATACAAATTGGTCGTGAGACTGTGTTGAAATAAACACCTTTGCAAAATGCCAGTACGAACTATTACTTCTAAAGACGGGATTTGCAAAACAAATGAGATTTCTGTGTGGTGTGAACAAGGCCAAATGCTGTGTTTATTAGGACATTACTTCCAGCATAAGGCCATCATCCTTGGTTTCTCAAGCTTTAGGGGTCGTATTCATCACAAAATTGCCTCCACGCATGCAACTAAATCTTGGTGGGTAACCTGAGTGACACTGTAACCGAGATGGCCTCCACGCCGTGGCCCATGCTGGCCTCTGTCGGCCTGGTGTTTGTAATTACTGCGTGTGTCACAGAGGGAAGGGGACAGGGCCATGCAGGAGACGACTGAGGACAGATGGCTAGAGCATCAGCCCTACGCAGGAGACGTGACAAGCCACAACGCTGCTCACCACAGAAAGCTGACAGTGAAGGAGCCTCCTGCCGGGAGCCTGGAAGCTCTTTCCAGCGCTGTCCAACAAGCTGCCATCGCTAACGTGTTCATACGGCCAAGACCGCGGGGACCGGAGGAACAGTGTTGTATGTTAAAAGGGATGAAGAGCAGGAAACAGGTGCGAACACAGAAAGCTTGTGTTTTCAGGGCAGAGATTCAAACAGCCTGTTACTTTGTCTCTATCGCTTTAAACTTTAAAGTGTATGACTTAAGGGAAATTCTGAATGTTTTTTATACATTTAGAATGATGGTGCATTTAATTCAGGGCCAGATCTAATTAGCCCGAATGATAGAGGTTGTAATTACACCATCTGACTGCTAAAAGCATTTATCTCCATTGAGAGCCTTTCAAAAATAGCTGCACATTTTGACAAAATAGTTGTTTTGCAAGCAATATATGACTGATCGATCATTATGTTATGTAAATGTTTCACCACCACCCTTATATATACATATACATGTCAATTAATTGCATCCAAAATAAATGTTTTTGTTTGCATGTTAAATGTGCATGTGTTGTGTGTATATATTACTGATACTGTATATAAATGCATGCATATATGTAATATGTTTTGACCAAAAAAAAAAATTGCTTATTATTTGTTTCACATGTAGCCTCATTTTTTGTATATAGTCAAAGCTAAGTAGTAAGATAGTACGACTTTTTCAGAGGAAAACTGTAAAGAAAACAAAAAATAGAACTAATATTGTGAATCAGTTACTGACACCCTGTAATTAATATGCAGTCATGTAATCCATAAAACAGTAACTGTACCCTGATTATGAACATTGTAAAATGTAATATACTATAATTACAAGTACATGATTTTTGGAATCTGATTATGTAATCCAGATGACATGTAATAATTTATTACCCATTTGCAGACATTTTGCATCACACTGCTCCATATGTACTGTACATATTATTCTCATGTATTTCTCATATCAAACACAAAGATGTGTTTGGGTGAGTTAATTAAGCAAAGCACTTGCATTTACTTGCATTCATTCACTGCTCAGATTCAGTTTATGAGTTTATTCAAAACAATCCTATTCTTCCTAGATTTGTCTTCTTGTTGTAAATGCATAGTTAATGTATTGCAGCACTATGTTATATTTTTGTTAACAGTACAATAGTTTTAATTAAAACCGTGTAATTATCATCATGATGTGCATTTTTGTAGCTGCGACAAAACATTTGCAAACAACCATTTTCGTCATTAATTTTGTTGATGAGGTTAATACTGCCTGCTAGTCTGGGGCCGCAGGCATCTGCTGGTAATCCTGCCCTGATTTATTGTCAGGTCAATAAATGACCGCTGGCATGAAAAATATCCGAATACTGAGCACATGAAAATCAAAGTAATTCAATATTACAGATATCTCATTTTTAGCATTTGAAATCAAACTTATTGCAGTTTTATCAGATAGCTGAAGTCAGATAAGGTTGAAGATGCATTGTAAAACTGCCCGTTTAAGTGGACCCCTAACAAGAGAAAGTCGATCCGGTATTAACATGCAGGAAGCACCGTTGTCTTAGGTCCTGCGTATTAAGCATATGGCACTTAGTCGATGCAAAACACTGAATTATTTATAGGAAAAAAATAAATTCAAGTCATGAAAGACAAACCCCAAGAGCCCTGGCCAGACTGGAGATTAAGGCAGAGTTGGCAGGGAAAGTTGGAGCCTGTAACAAGCTGTGAATCTGAACACCTTCATGAGAGAATTAACAGACTGAATTACAGCCACCAAACTGGGAAGCGGCCACGAGATGCTTAGACAAATGCAGGTGCCTCAATGCTGCATTCGATTCTTTAAAACAGAACGCTTTTTAAAAGTTGTTAACTAATGGACTGGAGTTGACTGGATTACTTGTGGATTATTGTAATGTTTATGCAGCTCTCATTCTGACATTCAATTTCTATTGGTGAGAAGTGATGTAATGCAAAATTTTTCCAAATCTGTTGTGATGAAGAAATAAACTCATCTACATCGTCTACATGACCTGCAGAGAGAGCAATATTCAGCAAATTGTTGCTTTAACTTTGTCACTTTTTGGTTAAAATACTTGACTGATATCACTGCAATTCATACACATTTTACAAGGTGCAATTTCATGTGAAATTGCAGCTCATGAATACGCACAACATCATATGATGTTTGCTAAATTGTATGTATTTATGAGTTGCCAATTCATATGCATTTGTAGGAATTAGAGATGCCTCTAAACCTAACTGTCACTGGGGTTTAGACCAATCGTGCAAAACCATACGATGGAGGTTGTAAGAATTAGTCACTTTGTAAAATTATTTTGAGACTGTGTTGGGTGTAAAAGAAACCTTAACAGCATTAATTGTATTAGTGTCTGATTGGATGCCAAGTATATCAGTAATTGATTTGATCATCAGTGTTATGTGATTGTTCAGAAATCAGTCTAACATGCTGATTCATTTATTTTATATATATTAGTTGAAACTATGCAACATATTTGTCTAAGTTTTTAAATGAATACAAAGTTCAAACTCTTTTGAAAGTGTTTTTTGACATTATTATGTATTTAATGTCACTTTATTTAATGCATCCTTACTAAATAAAAGTATTAATTTGTATATTAAAAAAATGTTGCAGAAATTTAACTTAAATTGAGATCTGACAATTATTCCCCATAAAAACCTCACTTAGTTTGCAGGCGTCGGAACAAGTTTCATGTGATGTTCTTACTTGGCACATGGCAAAAAAAACAAAGAAAAAAAAATCATTTTCCTGCATTATCAGCTTTGACCAACCTGAGATTTATGAATAAATGTAGGAGTCGTAAGTTGTTTTGCTATGAGAAACAGATATCTGCATATCCAATTCCTTTGGGAACAGATTAAAAATAAGTTTCTTCAAGAAACCCGATACTGGTTTTACTCGTATGAATCTTTGAAGCACTGCTTCTCGTTTAGCACAGAGGTCTTGGTTTTACATTGATAAATATTGAGTTTGACATTTCATTCTTTCTGGTGATGCAGAGTACAGTGTGCCTGCTGTCTATAAGCTTCTATTCAGCGTGAAGGTGATGCACTGTATCTAATACACAGGTTGTATTAGACTTGCAATGCATTCTCGCCTATACAGTAGATTTCAAACAAATCTCTGTTCTAAACTGTTTTATTTTTTGCTTCTTATGAGTAAATAAGCCTTGAGGTCTCCACTTATAAGCAATGCTATACATAAGCTGACAGTTTAACACGTAAAACGCTTATACAAAAGAGAACTTTTATTCAGTGAAGAAACCTTTTCCTTCCGAACTGTCTGCGGAATTATAGCAGCAGATGTGGCATAACAAAACGATCCGGTAGCTGTTTGCATGCAAATCTGATGATACATACCTTCTGAACACAGGAACACATTCCAAAGAAGATTTCACAGCTATTAGGATGTTATGGAGATGCCTAAACCAAAACCAGTTATACTGTGGCTGACGTTTTTGCTCCCAATATAAAAAAAGCATTACAATTATTTAATTAAAATTTAAGTGTGGTATGCACACTTGATTAAAAAAACAAACAAACAAACAGATTGTTGTTGTTGTTTAATTTAATAATGCATAATGATTAGTAGTTTTTAAATATTAATATTGTTAAAAAAAGTATAAATAAATTAATTGCACATGAACAGGCACGTGTTCATAT
>JAUCMT010000028.1:1423621-1442012 GCA_032357475.1 Enteromius thamalakanensis
CTGCTCTTTTGGTGTGAAAGTTTGAGTTTTGAAGTGATAAGGCGTGTTTGTGTTTATGTAGCTTTAGAAAAGGGTGTCGTGTTTAGACATTGGGGAACATGGAGGAAACGTTTGTGAAATGTGTTTTAGCATTTGAGAAAAACTGTAAAAAAACAAACAAACTAAGAAATATAACTATAGTCCATGACAAGTGTTTTAAAGATCAAACAGAGTGGAAAACAAATATGGAAGCACACAAATCAGTATACTTCATCAATCTCCAGCGTTGTCTTATTGCAGTTGCCAGATCAGCTATTTGCAGGCCATGCCATTGACATTGTATGTCTTTCCTGTAGGAATGTTTTCACAGATTTTGCCCAATGCACGATACATTATCATCCTAAAAAATGATGCTACCATCACCAAACATCCTTTCAATTGAGGGAATAAGAAAAGTGTCCAAAATCTCAACATAAACTTGTGCATTTATAGAAGATGTAATGACTGTAATGTCTCCCATACCTTTACCTGACATACAACCCTATATCATTAATGAGTGTGGAAATTTGCATGTTTTCTTCATGCAGTTGTCTTTATAAGTTTTATTGGAACAGCACCAAACAAAAGTTTATCACCCTGCCCAATGCAGATTTGTGATTCATCACTAAATATAACTCTCATCCAGTCATCCACAGTCCAAGATAGTCTTTCTTTTGCCCACCGAAACCTTGTTTCTTTTTTCTGTTTAGACGTTAATGATGGTTTCCGTTTGGCTTTTCTGTATTCAAATTCCAATTCTTTTAGATGATCTCTATGCTGTCCGGTCACAGACATTGACTCCACTTTCTGCCCATTTGTTCCTCATTTGTTTTGTTGTGCATTTTCTGTTTTCAAGGCATATTGCTTTAAGTTTTCTGTCTAGGCGCTTTGATGTCTTTCTTGGTCTACCAGTACGCTTCCCTTTTACAACCTTTCCATTTGATTTGTACTTGGTCCGGATTTTAGACAGAGCTGACTGGGAACAACTAACATCTGCAACACTCCATGAAGATTTACCTTCTTCAAGAAGTTTGATAATCCTCTCCTTTTTTTCAACTGACATCTCTCGTGTTGGAGCCCTGAGTTATATCAATCATCTTGGTTGCACACATCACTAATGTTTTTTTTAAAAAGTGTTTTATACAGCCAGAAGTTTGGATTGTTGAGTGAAAATAGTTTTGTGGCATGTATGTGCTTGTTTTTTTTTTCCCTACACAGTTAAACATGTGAATGAACATCTTCTGAGAGGGGTGATTCCATATTTATTGCCAGGGGTTGTATATGTAAGTGACAAGATTGACTCAACTGCTACTAACTACTGTTACTGATGAAACTGATAACTTATCTTATAAATCAGCACTGCATCAAAGGAATTAATTATATTTAAAAATAAATTTAAATAGAAAACATTTATTTTAAGTTGCAAATGTATTTTGCAATTTTATTGCTTTTGTAATAAAAAAAATGTGCTTTATATTAAGTATATTAAGGTATCCCCAATATCTGTGTATTTATTTACATAGTAATCTGCATGTATATCTACATAGTGTAACATGACATTGGTAACAACACTTTTTGGTGTGAGACAGGGTTAAGTAGACAACAAGTAGACAATTCCTGAGAAGTTACCATGTAAGTAGACAGTGGTGCGCCAACTTCGGATCCAACTCCTGACACTACACACTGTACCAGTTTTCCCCTCCTGGATCCCATTTTCATCCCTAAACCTACCCATCTCCACCCAATGGATCGAAGTGTTCCAATTGCTCTGTTGTTACAATGTAGTTATAATACCTGGCACATGACTACTTAGTGAAGTAAAAAAGTCTTGCTACCAATATCGTGTTACACATTTGTACTTACACATAGCATTCTGAGGGTTGTTACATGTGTGAAGTTACAGAAATATTACAGCAGTAGATACTTTGTACCATATTGGGGTTACATATTACATACACATGTATTTACTAAGTACACAGGTATTTTAAAATACCTTAAAAATACTTTATAAAAAATAAGACATAAATTCTTTCTTTTTTTCAATGCAACTGTTTTAATTATAAATGTATGCATATTTTATACCGTGGCTGAGAAATCCAGCTATCAGTGGACTAAATGGTTTACTTAAAATATGCATGCAGTAATGTGAATATATATATAAATGCATGTCCTAAATCCTCGCCATTACTTTTTTAGTCCTAATTCTAGGATCCTTTAGTACTTTTAGGCTAGACTGTACTTTAGCCCTCTGTAAATGTGTTCCTCTAAAGCGTCCATTGTGGGTTGCCGTGGAGAATGTGCCTTATGGTGCAGGAAGTGAGGGGATTTGTCCTCTGACTGTTTGGACAGGGGTTCCCGCTGTGAGGACAAGCTGTGATCCCAAACACCTTTTGTATAAAAGCTTCAGTACACTTACAAAGCCGAGAGCTGAAGCACAGGACCATGTTTTTAGATTCGCTGTCACATGTAAATGCAGATCCTAGAATTTGAGAAAAACAGAATTCTTTGTTTAGTTGTATAAATGCCAGATGTCTCTGTAAATGACTTTGCAACCTGCGTGTTGATAACGAAGCTGTTCATGAATATGGATTTCACGAACTGGATTGACAAAATACTAGGCAGTTTTCATTATTAGAATGTACAAGTATTTTTCCGAGGTGTCTGAAATATTTGTATTTTTAACTGTAAAAAGGGGGGGTGAGGGTGAACTGAGGTTATATGTCAGCCTCTTTCTGGCCTGTTTATACACTATCCGTATTAGGGATTCCATTTAAATAAACGATCGATTAATCGTTAACCTTAATACTGTAATGCATATATTGCAGGGGCATATAGTCAACGGCATGTGCAAATAGCTCCCCAAATGGCACCTTCCTCACCGGAATGAACAGGGTTTTTGGTCTAAATAAAAATAAAAGAAATTCAAATAAAAGTATGGCGCGTGGGGCTGTGACGGTCAGTGATCTGCTTCAAACCACCGGCACCTCTACGGTAAAACATAGGCCTCCTGTTACCCATCTGAAACATTTTACTGTGAGTATTATGACACAAGTGAGGTACAAAGCTTCATTAATAAGATAAATAATTGGTTAGCAGGTAAATGATACATCGCGACCATGCTTTTGGATTCATCCCGAGCGCATGGATTTAAATCCAGCCATACGCGTTTTCTGATTGGATGGTTAAAAATGTAATAATATCAGATTGTTATCAGAATTTTTTTTCTCCGAATCTTTGCTGTCCTCACTCTCTAGATTCAGAGGTTTATGATTGTTTTCACATAATGCAGAGGAATGAAAGATTAATACCTTGTTACTATCAGTAAAAATTTATTTAAGTTCAATTATGGGTTTTCTCAGGAAAAGTTAATGAAACATTGTCAGTAGCCACAAATGAATATGTCGTAGGAACAAATGAACAAGTTTTAGGAATGAATACATCTCTGTCAGTATTTTTCACTGTACATTTGTAATGCAAGAATGTGCCAGGTCAGCATGAAAAGGGACTGAGAAATTCAGGCATAGCAGTTTGAGAGGGTTCAAATGTGACTGTAGTAGTAGTATTGGGAACTTTTATGTCATAGGGTTGATTTTGAACAAACAAAATGTTTTATGGATTTTTTTTTTTAATGCTGTTGTGTTTTTTTACTGGTGTTGGCTTAAAATCTAAAACCCATCATAAAAAAAATAATGTTTATTTGGTCTAAATGTTAGCAATTATATAAATAATGTACATTTATTTAAAGTAATTCAAATACTCTAAAGAATTATTAGTTATTAGTTTATTATTATTAGTAGTAGTATTGCACTGTTTAATTATCATTATTATTATTTTTTTTTTTTAAATTTTCATGCCTTTCAAATGTTTTTCAAATGCCTTGTGCTGATTTATTGATTGAGTTTCATAAACGTGTTTAAAAAAGTGATGATCTAAACTATAAAAGCAAAATTGCACAAAGAAAAATCTTATTTAATGTATAAAGTATATTGTGTATATACATACAAAATACTTTGTATTGAATTTACCACGACAAGTTGACCAATTTAAAAATGTTAAAAAAAAACAACTTAAATGTTGTTTCACGGCCTATCTCACAGACAAATTAAGCATGTTTGAAATTTGCTTAGGAAAAAACTAAACAGAAAAGAGATCATATGGTAAGATATAATAATGGTCAAAACTGTAGTTAGACTTTGAAAAGTGTTTGAAGGACCAAAAATACCTGCAGTTGGAGAAACACCCTGTTCTTATTGTATGTAGAATAGTTTAATTAAGATTTGCACTAATGACTGACTTTTAATAAAACACTGGATTTATGCATTATATTTGCTTTTGCTCTTTTACACCAGTCTTGCTGCAACACTGCTGTCACACACCTGTCTGCTCTGTCTGTGTCTTTACAAACCACATCAGAGCCACTTCAAACAATCATGACACTTTTTTCTCTCAGCCGTACGCATTTTTCATGTCACAGGAAACTTAACTTTATAAAGAGGTTTTATATTGTGCATACTCATAGACACTAATTTGGACTGATTTATTAAACGGAAAACATTTACCTTATCAATTAAATTATTTTTTTTATTCATCCATCAGTGCTTGAGTGCCTGTATCCACATGTGTGTGTGATGTGCTGTGACCCAACAATGAAAACACATGTTGAGAAAGACTGCAGGAAGTTGATCAATGAGAGCTCGTGACCCGGTGACCTCAACTGCCGCTACACCCTGCAGGTACCCAGTCTGAGGTCAGCACAGGATTTTACAGCCAGACCCCACCCTATGAGCTCAGTGCTCTTTACCGCAGGGCAGGTGTAGGCAAAATGGGCCTGGGAATCCCTGGATGTGCCGAGAGCATTGGTGTAGGTTTGATTTTGGCACTGGGGGAGGCAACAGGGTCAATTTAGTAGTCGTTGGGTATTGGTAGTGATCATGTCATCACGTTCCTACTAAATTCAAAGCCTTGAAAATCATAAAAAGTGATTACAAGACTATAGTTTCCGGCTGTGGCTAAATTTCACATAAACGTAAATCTGAATCAATTAATTGAATTGGTTTGTCTGTTCTTCCACTCTTCGCATATTCTTTGCCATGTTTACATGACACTGTCAGTACGCTAGTAGGCTATTATTAGCATATAGCTTGCTAGTTTTTGACATTAACTAAAATAGAATTATGACAGTCGAGCCTAGTTGCTGCTTATATTTGTGCAGAAACTGATACATTCAAAAGATTATAATTTATGTATAATAGAGATCTTTTTTAAAATTATAAAAGTCTTCACAGTCACTTCACAAGTTCACTTTTGATCAATTTAATGTGTCTTTATTGAATAAATATATTAACAAAAATCTTACTGAAATGTTTATTGTAATATAGGTTTACTAAAGATGACCATCCACCAAACTGACCAAGGTCTGTAAAACAGAGCTATAACTAAGCCGATGTGCCTTTTGCCCTCTGGATGTGCCAGAGATTTGACCTCTGTCTGGTTTATATTACTCTCTGGGGCAATTTACTCTACAGATGAGTCACCTGCTGTCTGGACCGTAGTCTGAGTGACCACTAAAGACTGATGGAGGGTTACAGGTGAGAACAGGAAATGCTGTAATGCTGTGGAAATTGCTACTCTTACCAATACTTTACATCTTAACAATAGTGTTTAGAAAGATTAACTGCCTATTTTATATACAAATATCTTTTATAATATTCAATTTAATTTGATTTGTTTTATATATATATATATATATATATATGTACAGTGCCCTCCACTAATATTAGCACCCTTGATAATAAAAGTGTGAAAATAAATCTGCATTGTTTATCCTTTTGATCTTTCGTTAAAAAAAATTACAAAATTCTAAAATATCATTGAAATAAAATAATTGAAAATGGGGAGAAAATCTAATTTTTTTTCCCAATACTTGTTGGCCATAATTATTGGCACCCCTAGATTTTTTTATGAGTTACATATTTCTGAAGTATATTTCATATCATTCATATTCACAATTTTGAGCATCAATATATTCAGCCCTGGCTCAGTGTCAGAAAACCTTAAACAAAATAGTCAAACAGCCCCTACATCAGCACAGGATTTTTGGGAAGTTTTAAAAAAAATTATCCTCACTCATTCAAAAACAATCTCCAGCATGGGACTGGCTTCTATGATCAGATGAAAGTTAATGTTTTGCAAAAATACATGGTTTCGAGAGGATCAGACACGCAGTAATCACCCACGGCTGGCCGCCGATTTCCTAATCAAGTTCGCCAATCACACCGTTTCCCTTCACTATAAAAAACCCCCATTTTTCACATTCCCACATCCAGCCTTGATCGCATCCCTCCTCCTCCCCGTCTCCTCCCTATCACCTCACGCCCGGGGGGCAGTCAACGAACGAGCCAAGAGCCGAACCCTCACCCTCGCTAGGGTTATATTCCCTAGGGTTCGGAGTCCGCTGTTCTCCCGGCTCGCTCCCCAGACAGCTCGCCAAATCTGCACTATTTCATTCTCCTAAAATGATTACTAGTAAATGTGAACTCTTGAAATAGTACTTTTACATATCATTTGTTTCAAATTGCGCATCTATCTTTCACACAATGCATTATAATTTTGTGATACTTAACTTATACCAAATGATTTAAGCAATATAGTCTCCCTGGAAAAACTGCACCTCGACATACAGTAGACTTGTGCAAAACTCCCAAAACACAAATGACCACTGCTGAAACAAAATCAGTGATTTTTTTACACAAATTATTACTACAGAAGCAGATTATTGATTAAAATACTTCTTTTCACAATACATTTAAACAGCTTAAACAAATGGCTTTTCCGATATGGTAAACTTGCTTGTAAGCTCACCCGGTACAGCACTACAGATGTAATATAGAATGTTTTTTGCATGGGTCCTATGAAACACAAGCCACAACACAGCTCAAAGGTTAAATAAGTGAAAGTTTATGTTGTGCAAATGTCCATTTAGCATGTTTTAGGTGTAAAGGATGATCTAGAAAAGAAAGCCATTTGGGTTTGGAACAACATTTGAGTGAGTAAATGGTGACAGAAATTTTATTTTTGGATAAACTGTCAAGGTCTAGGAGGACAGGGAAATGTGAATTATGAAAGAAAATGTTGAGTTCTGCTTGATACTTTTTGTCTCAGAAATATTTTCACCCCTTTTCTTTCCCTCAGCATGTGTGTGTTGTGTGTGTCTTTGTTGACACTTCCCTGAACTGTTCCAGTGAAAGGTGGAATCCTAAGCCTTTAAACCAATGCCTCCACAGAAATTCGTTGGAAGTGGTACAGAAAAGTCCCTGGCAATTCAGCCCTGAGATTCTCATTTCCCCTCCCTCTTCGCCTGTCTTCCCAACTTTCTCACAGGCACCCAGACAATCCTTTCTCTAGAGATAGATACTAATTACCAAATACTGTCCATTCCCGTCAAGGCAGCCAGACAGAGACGGCGTTGTATTTGGTTCAGCTTGCCTTCATTCCAGCTGTGAACTCTGACCGTGCCGCTAACGGACGTATCATATGAGATACTGAGCGGCTATAATGTTCTAGACTTTTCTGTCCTCAGAGCCCTGCTCTTCTTTCGTTTCCATGGTTTCAGCTCATTCTCACTATAGATAAGTCACTCCACATATTCTTAATTAAGGTCAAGAATGTATTTTCATTGCTCACTGTTTTCAGGGCTAAAACCAGCCACCATTACATAAAACACACTGACACAACTGGAGCGCATGTGCACAGAACATCTGTCTCTGTGTGCATGTGTGTGAAAGCTGGGCAGCTCTATATTTAGTAAAAAATAGGAGCTTAATTAATTCAAGAATTTAACTTTATTTATTTATTTATTTATTTATTTATTTTACCTAAAGGTATTGAAAGAGAACTAAATACATATTTGCATTTAATATATTTTTTGCATTTACCAAATTTATATATTTCAATATATATTTTAGTATTTTAAGGTATATTTTAATATTTTGAAGATAAGTATACAAGTACTTATTATTATTATTATTATTATTATTATTATTATCTAAATTACACATTTAAAAATCAAGATTTTATTTTAATTACTATTACACTAAATTACATTTCTAAAACATTGGACATGTTAAATGATTCTGCATTTCTCAAACACAAAGGAGATGCAATTTTGCCAAAACTGTGAACCAAAAGTGAACCAACTTTCCCCATACTTTATGGATGTGATCTTACATATGCAAAGATACAGTCCTCTGCTGCATTAACATTTCTATGAATTCACTCATGGGTGATATTTCAGTTGTTGAGCTTCAATGGTAATTCAATTTCATCATACAAAGAATGCAAATGACTTCTTTTAAGCGTCCCGCCTCGGTTTGATTTATAAATAAATTAATGTTTATGTAAATGAATTAAAGTACTGTCTTTCTCCATTCACTGATAAAAGGCTGCTCCGTTGGGGACTTGTGGTGTGCACACAGAAGCATGCACTTGCGATAAGTTTTTATATATATATATATATATCTATGAATATACTTAACAAACAAAGGCTGGGTACAGCAAACCACTCATTACAATGCACACAAAAAAGCATATGCCACAATTAATTAAATTGTTGCATCTCAATATTTTCTGTAATTGTTGTATTTTGTATAAAGGAAAGTTTTGACCAGCACTGCATGTCATTCGGCTCCATTTATTAAACTTTAGGAAGTAATAACAATGAAAAACTTATGAAATAAATATTATAAACAGACAATACCATGGACAAAATTATTGTGAAACATAGTTGGGCTACACTTTATTTAAAGATGCCCTTGTTGCAGTGTAATACATTTAAGTAATTGGCAATATTAACCTTTAATGTACTGTAGTTAATGTACTTAATATAGGGTTAGGGTTAGGATTACTTGCATGCATAATTAAGTGTTATCATAATAGTATGAACATGTAACAAGGACACCTTAAAATAAAGTGTTGCCATAGTTGTGATGCTGGGCAGTGTAGTTTATAAAATCCAGTTAAATAGCACTTAAATGTAAGATATTGGTGCAAATATTCCACGTATGAGACTTTGCAATATCACAAATGTTCATAAGCAGGGCCATTTACATTCCTGAATGAATCAGCTATTTGAACGAATCGAATGATTGAATTACTAATAAGATTAACTGTGTAATTACATGCTTAACTTTGACATCCTTATGAAAAACATAAATGGGCATAATAATTGTAAATAAAACAAAAAAATAAAACATTATACTCAAAGTATAATGTCATAAATAAAGACCTCATGAAGTCTGATAATTGTTGTAATATATAACATTATACTTATCAAGCCATATGATGAGAAAGGAAGTCGTGATTACCGACAAGAGAGACGGACAGTGAGAAAAACACCTCATCATTATCTAGGAGAACCAGCGGTTGAGATAGTTCAGGTAATTTAGCGGAAAGACTCCATGGCCGAATACATACACAGTGGCTGCATGAGATTAAATCTGTAATCATTGGAGTGTTGGCTAGCACATAGATGGAGAGTCATTAGCCAGCAGGTGCACAGAGTGCTTGTACCATTATCCGACATTACTGTGCCGCATCTCAGCCCTGAATATCGCATTCAACAAGCACAGGAAAGGTTAAAGCAAGAGAACCAGAAACCTGACAGCCGAGAGAGGCTAAACCGTTGGTTTTTACACTCGCTCACTCACTCCAACCCTCACCCATGCACAGACATGCATTTAATACGGAGTCACAATAATTATGCGCAGCAGCTGAACTGCTGCTCTCTGGTAGTGGCTGTTCTGTCATGACCATATTTCATTTCAGTTTATCTCAGAGTTGGCAGAGTTTCCACTTACTCGGCTGAAATGTGTCTTGTGCGCGCGTGTGTGTGTGCTTGTATCCTTAAACGTCATGTTTACTGATACATAGAAATGAGTCGAAACACATTCCGTCTAATAAAACTCCCACACAGTTTGTAGCGAGGTGGAAATTTGCTGATTTCTCCCGGAGAACTGATGGGTCAATATGGCATATTATTTAATCAGGGGCTGATTAGTTTTAATCATATGTTCTTCTAACTTTTAGAGATTTTTAACTTCATCTAACCCACCTTTTGAGTCAAAATCATTATATTTAAGAGGTTAATCATTTGCTTCCCTGCAGTGTAAAGAAAAAAAAGCTAAATGATGCCTTTAAGACCAAAATGAAGCCTCTGAGGAGCATGCAATTGATAAACAGGAATATAATTATTATTAATATAAAAAATTGATTTTTATGTGATGATTAATGTACTAAAGCTAGTACTTGATTATAATTTGAACTGTTTATATATATATATATATATATATATATATATATATATAACCTCTAAAGTAAAAATATTCTGCATGGACTACTGTAACTTACAAATTGTACTATATTGTAATTGCACATTTTTACTAAACATGCAAAATAAAATGCAAATTTGCATGAATATATATGAATGAGCTACATCTAACCCCGCCCCACAACCTACCGGTCTCTGGGGTTTAGACAAATCTCAAATACATATACAGTACATGTATATGTGCATATATGTTCTACCCACATTCTGACTGGAGATTAATACGAACAGACAAAAGTGAGTATGAAGCTTAACATCAAGGCCACAGATAATGAGTTAACGCACAGATGAAATATATAATTAAACACCTACTGTTAACGCAGTTATGCTACAGGGAATGTCAGAGTTTTGTATAAACATATACTTCAAAGATAACTAAAGACCAAATTAAACAAATGTGTGACTTAAGGCGATGAGTGGGAGAAATGAAAGTTTGAGGCGACAGCAAACTTCATAAGAAACTTCTGCTTATATCAGTCTTAATGCCTTAGCTGTTGATGGTCTAACTGCAGGCTGATATCTGCTCATCTCTAAATAAACTGCTATTTTTAGGATTATCTGCCCATCTGTCACTGAAAATGCTCCAGGCATCTTCTTACCATTTACTTTTGGTGAAGGAACAGGTTGTTCCTTAATTTTCATCTTTCGTACTGCATGGAGGGACCACAATCCATTCACACACCTTCCATCTCCATTCACCTTCCTGTTGTAAATGGTCATGTAAGCATTGCCATAATTACACTACAAATGGTTATTTTCACTGCATGTGGTCTGATATTTTCAGTGAAACAGATAAACATGAATGTGGCAATGTTTTATTATGCTGGTTGTTATATGCACTGCAGCAGTTCAGAAAATTAAATGTGTGGCGCAAAAAGGTTAAAGCTGTGTCATGTTTGAAAATCACATACCTCCTCTTCCCTAAACCTAAGGGATAGCATTAACAGAAGCAAATGTAAGATAAAAATGCAATTGTTTAAGCAACCATGCCTTTACATGTGTTTCTGTGTGATTTGTGTTTATGCCCCAGAGCTACATTTCGCAAGCACAATATTATACCGGGTGCGCAATCGAGCAAGTTTACTATGTCAGAAAAGAAACAGATATGTTATGCAAATGTCAAAATGTGTTTGTTTACAAATCATCCACTTTGGTTAAAAAGTTTATTTTATGGTTGCACATACTAGTTGCTTTTTGGCATATGATACTCGAATATTAGCCACTTATTAGTTTTAATTATGCACCTATCAATGCCTTCTACTGTATATACACTACAAATGGTTATTTCCACTGCACGTGGTCTGATATTTTCAGTGAAACAGATAAACATGAATGTGACAATGTTTTATTACTGTATGCTGGTTGTTATATGCACTGCAGCAGTTCAGAAAATTAAATGTCTGGTGAGTGGCGCAAAAAGGTTAAAGCTGTGTCATGTTTGAAAATCACATACCTCCTCTTCCCTAAACCTAAGCGATAGCATTAACAGAAGCAAATGTAAGGTAAAAATGCAATTGTTGAAGCAACCATGCCTTTACATGTGTTTCTGTGTGATTTGTGTTTATACCCCAGAGCTACATATCGCAAGCACAATATTATACCGGGTGCGCTATCGAAGTTTACTATGTCAGAAAAGAAACAGATATGTTATGCAAATGTCAAAATGTGTTTGTTTACAAATCATCAACTTTGGTTAAAAAGTTTATTTTATGGTTGCACATACTAGTTGCTTTTTGGCATACATGTTACTCGAATATTAGCCACTTATTAGTTTTATTTATGCACCTATCAATGCCTTCTATATCCCTAATCCTACCCAATACCAGAACCTTAACAATTCCCTTACTAACTATTAATAAGCAGCAAATTAGGAATTTATAGAGGGTAATAGTAGCTAATAGTTAACAAGTGTTATTCTAAAGTGTTACCCAATGTTTCAAGGTCAAAATGTAGTAGTATGCAAGGAGTCGCATGAAACAGGCAACAAGATGTCTGTCAAATGACTGTGTGTCACATTGTATTGCCATTCCTACACAGCTGCAAATCTACAGTATTTCAACTATTTATCTTGCCCTTCACTCTTTCCCCCATCACCAGCCTTGCTACAAAACCGTGCGCAACTACGCTTTGGCTGTATATATTTTTTTTATGCTTTATGGTTATGTCTTTGACAAATCTTGCAGTCTCAGTCATTCAGGCCTTCACCCACCTTGCTATCGGCATGCAGCTCTCGTTCCAAGCGTTGATCCTCCTTTACGAGGTCATGGAGTTGATGTGCTTTTATCCCGTCCCCCCCACACACAACCTCAGCATCCCTCCTCGCTTCCCCCGCCAACCTCCACACCACCTTCAGTTGCAAATCTGTCCGTATTCAGCCTTGCTTCCCTCGCCTCGCACACCCGTGGGAACCTTTTTAAAGATCAAATCGATATCAGGACATAAACATGCATCAACTCAAGTCCTCGCTTTTCTCTTCCTCACTTTGTAGAAAGTTGGGTTCGCAAGCGTGTAATGTCTCACTTATGAGTGAAGCAAAGGAATTTAACGGCTGGTGTGCCAGTCAAATGACTTGTGCCATTTTAATTCAGATATTGACTTTCTCTCCTTGATAATAATGTTAAAAGTGAAGTAATTTCGGTGCCCAACACTTTTTTTCTCAAACAGGCTTTCTGAAGGCTCCTCCCTGTCTGCTATTGGTCTAATAAATACATAGCCACGCCCCAAACTCACACTATTGGTTGTGTCACTGTTGCCATGTTGGCCTGGGCAGATTCTGCTACAAACATTTCAATGTTTTTAAAACACCACCTACAAGTAGATTGCTTGTAACTGACTCTAAAGTTTAATAAAAGGCATTTGAGCGTAAAATCATCTTTAAACTACTTTTCATTCTTGATAACCCTCACATTGTTTCTCTGCTATAAAGCCTGCCAAGCAGATGTACTCTGCCATAGGCCCCCTCCTTCTCTGATTAGATTAAATTGTCTCCTCAAATGAATTAAGGACAGAAATCAATTATTGCGCATCTCCACGCCTGTATCACAGCAATACCCACTTATTAAATAGCCCTTGCCTTTGCCTGTTTAATCTTTGATTACGCTTTCAATTTGAGTTGCTGTTATCTCCATCTGCCACCATTATGTTGCCTCACCGGCATCATTGAGATGTAGTGCCACGCGCTTTTGATTACTCTCATCGTGTAGCTTTCCTTTGATTGCTGTTTTGACGAAATAGATACTATCTCTTTATAGTCTCCCACTACAAGTATTTGAAACGGCTCTCTAAGTGAGTGACAGACAGGATCGTTTTATTCTTGTTCTGAGGCAGACTGTCTGAAAACTGAATGTTGCAATGTTATTTACAGAAAAAAATATGTAAATGAGTAAATTAAGTTGTTTTTTATTTGTTTATTTTTTTGGGTTAAATAATTAGGCTACAATAAGTGTGCGCAGTCTGTTTTTGTAGCTAATTCCATGCTGTAGCTCTAAATGTAAATGACAACATTTCACAACTAATATGTACAGAAATTGAACATGAAAATAGTCAACAACAATTTTTGTTTCTGATTAGTGTGGTTTTGTGATGCGTGCGGTAAAAAAAAATGTCAGAGACAATACTACTGCAGCTGTATAAACATTTTTTATAAAAAATAAAAAGGTAAAAGCCACAGAACTAGAAAAAAAAACGAATAATCCAAGAATACAAATGCTGTGCTTAAGTAATACTACAGATACTGAATTAATGGAATCATTTAAATATAAGCAGGCCTTTTGATTATTCTATATTTTCTATCTTTTTTATTTCTGTTTAAGTTTTCATCTTCTGTGCTTTTGTCATTTTTATATATATTCTGAATTAATTATTTTATATTTCTGTTTGAAATGTAACAAATTTAGTACTTCAGCTAGAACTTAGTCAGTTATAATAGTCATTTGTTTTTATAATTGCAGTATTTTTATTTTATTTTTAGCCTTTCAGGTTATACTTGTTGTAGTTCTTTTTTAAGAATTTAACAATATTATACCAGTTTAATGAAAATAATTTATTCGAAAGTAATAAGCAAGATTTATGGTGTATAATATTGATTTAATACTAACATATATAATTTCCCAAAATTAAAATACAGATACATATGTACAGTAAATACAATCATGTAGAAATGTTCAACACTACTTTGAACTGTTTTATTTCTTACATGTAAATTTCATTTAACTATTACTTTATTAATACTCCACAATGTCCATATTACGAACTAGCATAAGAATGATTAAATAAAGTACTTGCTTAGGCATATCAATTTTATGCAGTACGACAGAGAAAGGCAGGGCAATCGTTTTGAACAAAACTGTACTTATTTATTATTTAGGTTTTGCATGTGTGATAATTAACTCAAGCCCCATAATGCAATCAACAGTACTTAATACAAAAAGAATCTATAATATAATTAATGCAAAATGAAGACATATGCCCGTCGGCATTTATTCATTACAGAAAAAAGTAATCAATTTGTTTTTTGCAGCCCTATTTCATATTACCAGTTTCGCTTTGATGCACAATAACAAGTGAATATTGCTGATATATAGCTGGTCAGATGGGTAAAAACAGCTTGGATGGTTATTTCTTTACTTCATGGCGAGGCCACAGAAAGAAAAAGCAGAGCAGCTCGGTGTAGCAGAGTAAATGAGATTCATTGTGTGGTTCTCATCCGCAGGCAGTGTGAGGACATTCTTCTAAGAGTAGAGAGGGTGAGGGACTCTGTTTAAAGGTCAGACAGCAGATGAGATGAAGACTCTGCTTCATTCTCAGCCAAATATTAGATTCAACAGAAGAGCCGAAAGACTCCAAAACAACCCCAAAGTGCAGCTACTTGAGTCCAGCACTGTTGCTGATGCAACTGTGGTGCTCACGCACTAAAGCTAAGGTACAGAACGTACAAAGTAGAGTACTGGATTGTTTTCATATTACATTTTCATATCAGATTGCATATGATGTATTTCGAGCTGCTTTATTTCTGATTAAAATGCTTTCACAGTTTTTTAGATTCCATACCAATTATATAATAGTACAGTTTCAGTGCGTTTCTGGGTAGTAACTGGGTAGCACTTTGTTTTACAAACATTTATTTTTGCATGTATTTATATCTTTTTAATTACAATAACATTGTAAAAGCTAGATACTAACGCTGAACTTACCCTTAAACCGATGTATTTAAATTCGCCTATATAGGTTGTTTGTACAATACAGGGTAAAATACGACCCATAAGAGTGTATTCTACAATCGCGACCCTATCGGCAACAGGACATTTGCATGGTAATGTTTTTGTACTATTGTATCTGCCTAACAATTCAGGGTTGTGATCATGGGTATGTGCTCATAAAACCCTTTAAATCATGATTTTGCACAATTTTTGTAAAGGGTCGGATTAGGGTTGGGCTTAGGTGTGGTCATTCGTACAAATTCCTCCTAGTCAAATAGTTTTAATCTCGTGAGATCCGTATAAAAAGTACACACACTGCATTTCATCAAAACACACATTTTGATTGGTAATGACAGTCATACATAATTTTATGATGGATGCAATGTGACTGTCATTATTTTTACACCTGCTAGAGGGCGCGTACCCTTAAAATGTAAATATAGGTCCTAATAAGGTACTTGCAAAAACAACATAAAGGGTAATGGAAGATAGGCTCTTTGATTTACTTGAATGTAATTACAGAATTACAGTATGCATATTTTGTTGTACTGTACGTTTATAATATTTAGTATGTAGCATGTGTAACCAGGACACCTGGTGTTACCTAAAGTACATTATATAACATTTTAAAATGCTACAGTCAGAGTTTAAAAGTACATGTATTCTAAAATACGTTAGAGCACACTGCCTAAGATCTCATCTCATAGATCACATTACTAACCACAATTTTTGCTATGCAATTTGTAAATAAAATGTTCACTAGACGTAATATATAATGAAGGGAAATGATCACCCCTGATTGTGAATGTTCATTTAAACTATTGTTTCGAGAAACACTGATTCACTGAAGTATGTTTGTACTGTGCAACCATTGGCTTTTAGAAAACACACCCCTGATAAGACTCAGCTTGAGAAACAAGTGATTTTATTTATTTTTTATTTTTGTTTTATTTTTAAGTGCTAAAGGCAGAAAAAGAAGCCTGTAATTTGTCTGTACATAGTTTAAAGAGCTGAGATATGTTCAAAAAATAATTAACCGATGCAAAGTGCCCTCTCAATTTAACAAAGGAAAATGTGAGTTTGCTGATCAGTTTGCTGTGGTACTAACAGAAATTCAAAGGTGAAAATCAGGTAATTTTAGTGTGTGAAGCTTTCGGTAAACAACCAATTAAGTCCTCTGCATTTTGTGCACATCCCCTTTTCATGCTGTGATTCTCTCAGCAGCAGCCGCTTTTATGTTACTTTTCTTTTAAGAAACCTCTCCTATTAGTTAACCAGTTGATACATACAGTATGAGATGGTACTTAATAAATCAAATAGTCGAGTAAATAAAAGCAGTTGGAAAAAGACACATTTAGAGTGAGCGGAGAAGTTTGTAATGCTATGCCTCTATCAGAAACGTACCCTTTATCTCCACTCAGAGAAATAGAAGTAGTATTAAACATCCAAACTTCAAATATAATCTTTATCTCAGCGTCTGTCTGTTCTGTGGCCAGTGGGTCGCCAACGGAAGTTAATTATCATGTCTGTTTGCCTAAAGGTAGGTGATCTTATTAATTGTGCATGTCACAGCACCATTTATCAGTAGAGTTATTATGGTCTTCTCAAGCGAGGAGTATCTGTCCTTTCATTACAGAAGTCGTTCATAGCCACGCTACTTTAATTGCACTTACATCTGAATCTGCTCAGAGCCACCTCATTACAACCTACAGGAACAAACATGTCATTACAACATCTGTCATGTCGAGCTATAATGGTTGCAGTTAGGACTAGACAAATCAAATTACTCCGCAATCTAGATTAATCAGCAGCATTGAGCCAATAAGCATGAACTCGCATGGAATCTACATCCGACACATTTGTAGCCGGACATGTGCAATTACATAAACGTAATGAAGTAATTCACCTGCCTTGAAGGCTTTACAACAGCCTACGAGACGCTGCTCTGGGCAACGGCCAAGGTCAGTTTAATCATTCGACTAAAAACAGTGCTTCTTCAATCCACAGTTTATGAAAGCAACCTAATATTAAGGTCTGAGGATAAAAGAAAGGATTTGGGCACAAAATGCTGTAGGTTTTTGGCACCATAAATATGAAACAAAAATTATATATAAGTTTTGCAGTATCATAAAAGTAGGATACAACTGACGCATTACATTCCAGTGTAACTAAAACTAGTAAAAATGTATTAAATTTATTACAAGATTTATTGAAATTAAGCTTAAAATATAAAGTTAAAAATTACACATTGCATAAAATAAAATTAATAATCTATTTAGGGTTTAATTAGTTTAGGTTGAAGCACTAAAATAGATAAAGCTGAAAATACAAAAATACATTAAAAGGATGTCATTATTAGCTTAAAATGAACTATTAAAATCAGGTATTAAAATACAGCTAAAATATAAATATTAGAAAGAAAAACTAAAAAAAAATAATAATAATAATTAATACTTACATATACTTTATACTTATTTTTACTTACAGTGTACTAAAATTAATAAAATAAAACCTGAAATAAAAATTAATTTGGGCTATTTAGAAATATAAAAAAAGCTAAAAAAAGACATTGAAATAAAGTTTTTAAAGTTAAAGAAAAAAAATCAGATTTTTTTTTAACCAAAACAACTTTTAATCGATTCATATGAAATTATTAATTACTAAAATTAGAAAAGTAGAGATTGCTTAAATTATAAAACTAGTAAAAATTACAGAAGCGCATAATAAAATTACTAAAATAAAAAACTGTCAATTTAAAATGATGCTAAAAACATAAAAACAACGCCACATCTGG
>JAUCMT010000028.1:1445031-1457091 GCA_032357475.1 Enteromius thamalakanensis
TGCCAGTTAATTTGTATTAAAATAAGTCAGACTATCTGCCATAAGCCTGACTTATTTGGTAAACTTGTTTTATGGAATAGTCCCCAGGTACTTTGTTATTTTTATAATTTTTTTAAATGATGTTTTGTTGTATTTGTACTGGAGTATTGCTATTTTTTTAATGTGCAATTGTCATATAACTCACTATTTATTATTTATTTTATTATTGTAAAGTGTTTAATTAGTATTTATCTGTTTTAGTCGTTCAGCTTAAACGTTTGGAAGTTTTTATCAAAATAGTTATCAGTTATTAGTTTATAGTTATCAGAATAGAGCAGCTCATTTTATAATTAATTAGCTAAGTATCCAAATAAAATAGAAATGCTAGCAATCTTCTTCTCGGTGCATGTTTCATGATATTTTATTATTGATGTCCATCCCGAATGTTTCTCACGGCACCGGTCTTATCCCTTCAGGATGATAACTGGGGTGAGACCACCACCGTGGTGACTGGGACGTCTGAACACAGTGTGTCTAATGAGGACCTGACGCGGGCGTCTAAAGAGCTGGAGGACTCGTCTCCTCTGCAGTGCCGTCGGTTCGCGGGGCCGGTGCTGAGCGGTGTGCTGGGTCTGTTCGCGCTCCTGACGCCGCTGGCCTTCCTCCTGCTGCCCCAGCTGCTGTGGCGTGACTCTCTGGAGCCCTGCGGGACCCCGTGCGAGGGCCTCTACGTCTCGCTGGCCTTCAAGCTGCTGGTGCTGCTCATCTCGTCCTGGGCCCTGTTCCTGCGGCCGCCCCGAGCCACGCTGCCGCGGTTCTTCGTCTTCCGCTGCCTGCTGATGGCGCTGGTCTTCCTCTTCGTGGCCTCCTACTGGCTCTTTTACGGAGTCAGGGTCCTGGAGCCCCAGGAGCGAGACTACAGGGGCATTGTGGGATACGCCGTGTCTCTGGTGGACGCGCTGCTCTTCATCCAGTACCTGGCGCTCGTCCTGCTGGAGGTCAGGCACCTCAGACCCGCCTTCTGCCTCAAAGTGGTGCGAACCACCGATGGCGCCAGCCGCTTCTACAACGTGGGACACCTCAGGTTAGGACCGCATTACTATCTAACAGATCTGGCTGTTCCAGAGTTAATTTTTGCTACACAGTTATTTCTAAACTGAGCGATCACAAGACTGATGAATCATAAGATTGGCTGTTAATCAGACTCCCAGCGAAGGGTCAGCAAAGTTAAGAAACGACTGGTGACTGCAGTTAATGCCCTGCGCTGAACTGTTCTCACGGTTCTTCAAATAGATGTTTAATGATGATGATGATGAAGGTCTTCATGGCATTTGGAACGACTCCTCATCACTTGGTGCGACCAATAATAGAAATAGCCATATTAACGTATAATTAAATAATAATAATCTATTGTTGTGGCTGAAATATGTGAATGTTTTAGGGTTTTTTTCTCCAGTTTTATGCAGTTTACAGAAAAAATAAATCTGCTAACTATATTTAAGGCAACTTTAATTGTTATTTACAAAAACAAAAAAATAAAAAAAAATTTAAGCACTAAATTAATAAAGTTTAATATAAATCATAGATGCACCATATGACGGCTATGAAACATATTTTATTTTAATTTATAAAATTAAATTACTATTAAATATTAAATATATTAAAATTAAATATTATTTTATTTAAAATCCTAAATCCTTGTACATCAATTAATTATCTAAATTAAAAAGTGTGTATATTACATATAATTCATTTTTATTTTATTAGGATTAAAATTACAACTTTAAAAACTTTACAATTGTTTAAAAAAAAAAAAATAATAAAATAAAAAAAATATATATATATACATACATACATACATTTTTTAAAATCTAAAATAGAATAAGTTTAGTTTTAGTTCATACAATAATTTTTTTACATTATAACTGTAAATTTACAATACTACATTTCTGGCATTCTTAATTTCTTAATTGTGAAATATTAAAACATGAGGCAGACAGCAGTAGGTTTCTGAATGAGTTTCATTGCAGGTTTAAGGCAGATGTTTGGCACATGTTGCAATTCATTCAGAAAACCAGCACATATCTCTCATTTACTCTAGTCCCAGCTTTTGTGATGTGATGAGCCATATTCAATTTCTATTGATTTTATTTCAATGAATCATGCGTCTGTAATGAATCAGTAAATGATGCGGTGTTAATTGAGGTGTGTGTGTCCTCTCAGTATCCAGCGAGCGGCGGTGTGGGTTCTGGATCACTACTACACTGACTTCCCCGTCTACAATCCTGCTTTACTCAACCTGCCCAAGTCCATCCTCTCCAAAAAGATGTCTGGGTTTAAGGTGTACTCCCTGGGAGAAGGTACACCATGTTAACAGCTGTATTAGTCTTCCTGGCTTGGCTCCTCCTCCGAGCTGTCTCTGACTGCCTGTGTTTCTCCTCCAGAGAACAGCACTAATAACTCAACCGGTCAGTCCCGAGCCATGATCGCCGCCGCTGCCCGCAGACGAGACAACTCTCATAACGAGTACTACTACGAGGAGGCCGAGATGGACCGCAGGGTCAGGAAACGCAAGGCCAGGTCAGAGTGGTGAAGATTCTATTTCAGTTTAGCTAATCAACAGACAGGAAGTAACTGCGTGTTATTCTGATGTTGTGTCTTCTCCTTCAGGCTGGTGGTGGCAGTAGAGGAGGCGTTCACGCACATCAAACGGCTTCAGGACGATGAGGCGGCGGCATCACCCAAGCACCCTCGTGAGGTGATGGACCCTCGAGAGGCGGCCCAGGCCATCTTCGCCCCCATGGCTCGAGCCATGCAGAAGTACCTGCGCACCACACGCCAGCAGCCCTACCACAGCATGGAGAGCATCATCGCCCACCTGCAGTTCTGCATCACCCACAACATGACGCCCAAGGTCAGCCCACACAAACTCACCCAGCATCCTTAAGCTGTGTGATGCACTATATAAAAAGACTATTTCCCACAATGCAATGTGCTCAGCATCATCTGACGCTTTGTCATGTCAAGAATGTCATCAATTTAATTAAATTCAATTCAATTTAATATAAAAGAATGAGCAAAATGCCATTTCTAGTGCTCACATCCTGTAACACAAGCAGCCCATGCGAGACGGCTGGTCCTAACGAGCTGAATCTGTGTGTGCTCAGGCGTTCCTGGAGCGGTACCTGACCCCGGGCCCCACCATGCAGTACCAGCGAGAGAACGGCAGAGGGCGGCAGTGGACCCTGGTGAGCGAGGAGCCCGTGACCTCAGCGCTGAAACAGGGCCTGGTCTTCTCCCTCCGCCGCCTCGACTTTTCTCTGGTTGTCACTGTGACGCCCCTCCCCTTCCTCAACCTGGGGGAGGAGTTTATTGACCCTAAGAGCCACAAGTTCGTGATGCGGCTCCAGTCAGAGACCTCGGTGTGAGACAACCACAAGAGACTCAAGGACACAACCACTCCTATTTTGTCTTTTAGATATCACTCTTACGATGTTTTTTACACTTCCATCTAGAGACTGTCTGGATGAGTCTGGACCGACTAACTCTTATGCATTTCAGCTGTGAATAACCACCCAGTACACTTTCAGACATCAGTGCTGCGAGAGCACGGACGCTTCAGCAGCAGCTCATAATAACACTACACCCAGAAGTGATTGTAGCGGAGCAGCCAAGTGCTTGAATTATCATGATGTCGGTCAGAAAGGAGCACAGGAGACGCATGTTTGTAACTCTGTATCTGTCGTGAATGTTTTTAACTCTGTACTTTATTCTGATGAATCGAGGGGCCTTTTTCTAGCGTTCGTTTACTTCGTGTTGAAGCACACCAGCAACCTCCCTGACTTCCTCCAAACCGCGCTGGGTGCGTGTAGCGTTTGGTTTGTGCGTCTGTCAGACATGACCGATCTATTGTGACCTTTTACTTCAAATGCAGACATGAATGTGTGCCAAATGTCATAACTGTGCCTGGCGGCTGGCGTTCTCGTGGCTGCACACATATCCCTTTCTTGCTGGATAAAGGACAGCGACTTATCTCTGTTTCTGGTTCCCTAACTCAGCTGTGGGTCACTGTAGTTTGTTCCCCTCTCCTCCTCTTCTTTTATACGCGCCTGTACGTCAGTGAAAGAGGGATTTGAAAGGATGTAGGTGGTTATAATTTCAGAACGGACCGGTTTATTTTTAGGCCTGATGCATGCATACAGGCGACGCGGTTTTGTACTTCTGGATTTTTGTTACTTTTTATCATTTTGTATGAAAGTTAAGCTAATCTTTTAACGTTTCCCCTTTTAAAAAATGGTTTGTTGTAAAGAGATTTGTAGATTTTTGGTTATTGTGTGAAGACCTTTTTGGCGAGTCATAATTTTAGAACTAAACATGTTGCAGCATTTGTTTGTTTTTTAAATAAATGATCAACTCGACTCTCACAGAGTTCGGCTCCTCTTTATAGACGTGTGTCTGACAGCAGGACGTTGATGTTGCAAGAGGATATTCAGCGTTGGTGGACACCAATCACACAAATGTTTTTAAACTCTTTCAATCTAATTAAATATCTGAGAGCTTGTTATAACTTAGACTAAATGTCAACGTGCATTAATTCATCTCACACTTGCAACCTGCAAAAATGCAAACTCAGAATATTATGCAAACCTGCAAATAATTGTTAAATAACACAAATGTATCCAGTAAAATTTTCTTTATTTACTTTCTTTATTTATTATAGAACAAAGTGAGAATACATAGCCAGTAACAACTATATTATATATACATATACATATAGCCAGGGTTTGTAGTAAAGGAAAAGACCTGTACAAAAAAAGGAAAAGAAACTCTGCAGCGACATGAACTCAGACGGTCAGAACTCCATGAAGGTGGTATGAGGGCCCAAAGCAGGTTCAGACTGAGCATACGTGACAGAGACTGGAAGTTCTGCTTTCGTCAGTGAAGAGTACAAGGCACCAGTGGAGAATTTGCCAATCTTGGTGTTCTCGGGCAAATGCCAAACGTCCTGCTCTGTATTGGTCTGTAACACAACCCCCACCTGTGGACGTCAGCCCTCATACCACTCTCATGGACTGTGTTTCTGACCGTTTGAGCAGACACATGCACATTTGTGGCCTGCTGGAGGTCATTTAGCAGGGCTCTGGCAGTGCTCCTCCTGTTCCTCCTTGCACAAAGGCAGAGGTAGTGGTCCTGCTGCTGGGTTGTTTCCCTCCTTTGGCCTCCTCCTCATCTTCTGATGTACTGGCCTGTATTCTGGTAGCACCTCCATGCTCTGGACACTACGCTGACAGACACAGCAAACCTTCTTGCCACAGCTCGCATTGATGTGCCATCCTGGATGAACTGCACTACCTGAGCCACTTGTGTGGGTTATAGACTTTGTCTCATGCTACAGTACCATTAAATTAAAAGCACAGCTAGCATTCAAATGTGACCAAAAAGGAACTGAGAAGTGGCCTGTGGTCACCACCATGCAGAATCACTCCTTTATTAGGGGTGTCTTGTTAATTGCCTTGCTTATTTTTTTGCTATTTCAGCCATTCGTACCCAACATTTTGAGACCTGCAGCATGCATCAAATTTTAAATTAGCTAATTTTGTCCATAAAATTCAAATTCAAAAAAAAAAATCACATTTCTCAGTTTAAACATTTATTTTTAAAACTTTTCATTGTGAATAAAATATCAATTCGCCTGATTTAAAATTCTTTTAGTTTTCATTCTATTCAAATTTTCAAAAAAGTTTCATAGTCATTATTTTATAATATTGTACTTGTGTATGGTGTGATCTATATATAACTAACTTACATATACACACACGTATATTTTATTACAGCCACTTATGTATGACCATCAGAGATCCTACCACAGAGAATCTAAAATCACCTGAGAACCTGTATCAAGAAAAAAATCGATCATTGGTTTTGATCCACACCAAGTTTCTAGGAATAATTATAGAGATCTGTAGTCAGCACAGACCGTGCCAAACCTAACATATGCCGACATCTACATACCCACAGTCAATCTCTGAAGCGCACTGCTAAAGAAACACACTGCTAAATCCCTCTTTCAAAAGTTACTTGTATAACACTACAGTAAATTTTACATTGTCCTTACAATGCACTTACTATAGTAATAACATTAAATTATGCACAATTGCATGCATCAAACTCTTAACAAAACCTAAATCCTTAATTACCAAGGGCACCTTAAAATTGCATTTTTTGTCTGATATAGTAATGATGTTACAAAAGACCCGCAGTCTGAATGTAACAGCAGCAAAAATGGATGTGTGTGAGTGTGTGTGTGTGTGTATATATATATATATATATATATAAATTACATCAATTTGCCATTTAAATACTTATTTTCATATTATTATTTTTTTCTTGCTCACTGCATATTTATATATAGACTATTTTTTCAATATTCTCTTCAAAGAGGTAATCTGTTTTATTTGCTGTTTTAAGTTTGCATTCATAATTACAATTAAATTGGTCATTATAGTCATATTTTATTAACAAACATATGTTAACCACAATTAATTCGTAATAAAAATGTGCATGTTCATGTTTTCGAATAGTCTTACAGCTCACCTGCTGTTACAACTCTAAATCTCCATAGGCAGTGGAGTAGTTTTTAACACCAGCAATTAATATAACAAAATTACATAGTTTAGCAATAAGCAGTAGATTACAAACGGTAGACACATATACAAATAATATATAAATGTTGAAATTTGAGAGCTTTATTGCAAAGTAGCAGCAACAACTACAGAACAGTAGGTGTTACAACACTCCAACTAGGTGTTGTTGCACACAATATATGCTGTATCTACTGAGACATACCACTATTAGCTAATCGATATTAGCTAGTATTGTAACATAATATTGACTCTTTATGCAGCAACCAGCTGTAGCTCTCTTGGCAGACATATATATGGACTGCGAGTCAATAAAAGTCCATAAGCAGTGAGTCATGTTTTTGCAGTGGCAAAAGGCAATATACATCGTCAATGGTTATTATTTCTTTGATTTACGCACACATCCTTTTGCAACTATAGTGTGGAACAAGGTGTGTAAGTGTTGAACGAGTACTGTGAGATCCGTGACCCGTGGGGCGCGGCGGCGCGCGATCCGCCTGCGGGATTCAGAGAGAGTCAAAGTGGGACAGCAGTGCGCACCGACTCGCTGCAGTCTGACCGCCGGTGCTCTATGCACATCTGTCCGTCCTGAGACACCCCTCCTACCTTCACACTCTAACACAGTCTGCTATCGGCACTGTAAATAAATGCATAAGCTGTTATCGCCAGGCTTTACTTGCACACTGCGCGTCTCGAAGAGAAAATCTTATGCTACGACGACCCCAAGATGTAGAATCTTGTAAATACGCGAGCGCTATTCGCTTGGAACGTGCGTACGTCCGACCTAAGCCAGTGCTGGCCAACTAATTCTAAAAAAAGAGCATGCATTAAGAATCCATCACCCTTAACAAGCCAACTTCAACTTGTTTTGCGCGGTCAAATCACACCCCGAACATTAAACCAAGTTTCCCGTAACTGCGATTAGATTGCAGATGGCAGAACCATATGAATGAATTCGGAAAAAGAAGGTCGTTACTGATTCAGTGTTTTTAAAGTTGGTAATTTAATAAACCCAAACCATAAGACGCGTCAAATCAGTGAGCAAAACTGCGCGTAATTTAATTGTTGTGCTGCGTGCGCGAACCATGCGAATCAATTTGCAACGAGCACATGCTCACTTAATCGTTCCGCGTCTGAAGTTGCTAATCTGATAGATGATGGGTCGCAAACATCATTGAAATGAACAACAAACAACTTCCCACGCGCGTGTAAAAGAATGTGCGCTGAACTCAAATCTGCAGTGTCATCATCAAGCCACCAAACAGACGTACTGTATATGACCTGTCCAAAAGCGCGAGCCACTTAAGAAATATTATCCCCCATGTAATTGAGCGCGGGGCTTGTGATAACACTGGCGTTTCCGTTCACCCCTGCCAACTCCCACCACACCCAGAGGGCATCACACTGTGGCCAGACATCCCAGGGTCCTTACCTTTAATGACAATCCCACAGAAGCTGTAGAGCACAAAAAGGAAGTGCTGTTGGAGCATCATATTCTCGTGGCGTTGCTTGCGTCCGCGTTCTCCCTGCGCTGATGCTGATGCCGATGCCGCTTATCCAGGTGGATGGTGCGCTCTCAGTCGGGCTCGGATCGCATGGATGGAGCAAACCCGAATCTCCCGTCCCGATCCGGAGGATATGTCACCTGCAGCAGTTACTATACCCGGGCTTGGAGAAGATGCTGCCCGCACTGACAATGCTGAGAAAGTGGCACTTCAGCCCCTGCCTGAGTCTCTGCCTCTCCAGAGCGCCGCATCAGACGCGGGTCCCGCCCACTTCGGATTGACACATGGAGACGCCTTAGCGACACAGAGGCGAGCCTGGATGCGCAGTTGATCACGCTGATTGATAACTTTCTGTCAGTTGGGATTTTTGGTTACACTTTTGTAAGCGGTGCTGTCTGACCGTTAATCAGGCTCCTGGCTGTAATTGTATTATCATGCGGTTTCCCTCTTTAATTGAAAACCCCGTGCATGTTGTTCAGGGGACATCAGGGATGTTGAAACACGGGGTGATGTGTAACTAACCAGTTAGGAAAGAACTACAGGGGTAAGATCTCTAGTCTTGTATACTAAGTATAATTGGCACGATTATAATTAGATCTGTGATCGTGAACGGTTTTAAACGACAGAATTGGAATCAGCATGTTGTGTTGTTTAGTTTGATTTGTATCATCCACAGGTTTAAAAAAATCAACTTTGCACTACAGGAATAAATTACATTAATATATATATATTCAAACTGAAATCAATTGTTTTAATATGTAATAATATTACAGTGTTTAATCAAATAAGTGAGCATTGGTGAGCAAGATAGTCTTCTTTCAATAAAAATAAAATACACTGTCCCAATTTGTGCAAACTTTGCAGATCCAGCATACATGTTAGAATCCTCAATTGTTTTACTTTTCAGTATTATATAGTGTGTCATATAATCCTTGAAAATCATTTTAATATGCTGATTTGGCACACAAAATGTTTCCATTTATCATTGTTGAAAACAGGTGTTTTTTTTGGAAACCACAATGCATTGCCATTTAAATGTTTGAGGTAAGCACAATAAGAGAAAGAAAGAGACAGAGAAATTAATTCTTTTATTCAGCAAGGACACATTAAATTGATTAAAAGACATTTTTAGAGTTATAAAAAAAAGAAATTACAAATAAATTACAAAAAACTTTCTATTATTTGAAGAATCCTGCAAACCATTAGTAATAGTAATTGTATATTATGTTATTTTGTACTATTTTTGTAACAGGTGGGAGTGCTAAAACTCATTGTAATAATCATATAGCGAAAAATGTAATTTTATAAAAATTAGATATATATGTATATATTTTTTTTGCTTACAATTTTTTTAAACTAACATTTTATCACTTTGGAAAACAACCTCTCAGTCAACAGGGAAATATGAAATATGACAACTGAGGTTACATTTCATGAGTCACTGAGAGGTTTAGAATTTTAGCTTTCGTTGCATCGACTTATGTTTGTTTCATGTAAAACAGAATGAAAGCTATCCCATCAGCACTAACGACATCTGGCTGAACATTGCATCAACACTACTCTTGAGCTGTGATATAGCTGGAAGGTCAATTTGAAATGATGTGATTTTGGAACACTAAATGCAGACAGGTTAAATTAGATTCCCCGTTGTTGTTTTTGTTGTATTTTTATATTGGAATAATGTTTAGATCTCAAGTGGGAAAATGAATATTGTTTATCCTAGTTGTTAGCATTTTTAATTGGGTCTCCAGGCATTCTATCAGCAACAAGACTGTTCCATTCTTACCTTGTTTCATTATGCAAGTCACTTCCTTTAGAGAGGCATGCATGCATTTCTAAAGTTGCATAACAGTAAATGTAATAAACACAAACAGCAGAAAAAAATATTATTTGTATAGTTATATACACACACTGCAAAATAATATTTAATATTTAATTACTCTCATTAATTATAAATGTACATGTGCCAGAACCACACATACATACTAATATCTGTTAATAAAAACAGATAGTTTTCCAGCTGAACAAGATTGTGTTCTGTTGGCACAGTTACAGATAGAAAGTGAGAATAAAGAGTCAAGCGAAACAGAGCCGGACTGCCCAGCGAGCAGCTGGATATTAGTCTTCCTTCCGCACATTCTAGGATTGGTGGGCCGAATTGGGCCTGTGTCCATCCATGACTGAAAACACAAGGCTAAAAACCGTGCTTGTAGTCCGGGCTCTCTCTCCAAACCCATTGAAAGGCTTTTACACCTGATTTCACATGCCGCTCACCAAATTTCGTCCAATTTAACACAGAGACCTGACTTGCCCGAGTCTGAGTCTGGCCGTGGTGAAAATCCTGGCTCTGCTGAATCACTCATATGAGGCTCAGTAAAGCCAGTTTAACAAAGAGCAGCATAGAGGCCAATTGGCTAAAGTTCTGAGCAACTTAAACTCACAAAATAGAAGAGTAGAGACAAAGCATATACAGTGCATGGAAGATTTAAGGTTGATGGCAAATGGTTATATCCTTCATCATTTCACTGAGCCATAGAAAAGGAATTTCACTCAAGGTCTTTGCAAAGCATTATAGTTATTAGAGCATAACCTCTGGGTAGCAAAGGGCCATTTTAAGACAAAAGCAGGTAAAGGCTCTCATTTCTTTAAGATGTACATGCATAGAAATAAGTTATAGAGTCTGTCTGCACTTTTACTGAAAACCAGTCTACATTTAACGCTTCTTTTCTTGTAAAATAGGATCAGGCCAGCAAGGTCTTTTCTATTTGTGAAGAATGTGTATTGCAAATCCATCTACATGGGAAAAAAATAGAGTAGAACCATCCTCAGACTCTTATTTTTCTCTTTACTTTCAATGCTTTTGACATTGACACCCACTAAAAGGAAAAATGTAAAGCATTTTTTTTGGACTTTGTAATCTTTAATACGAAAATTGTATTATTGGGTTTATTGGGTTACTAAAACACATTTAACCATTATGTTGGCACACTTGCATTTGTGAATAAAATCAAGCAAATCAATTATGTTAGTGGTGTGGGGATTCAGTGACTCCAGTTCTATTGAAATGGTTTCCTAAAAGCAGCAGAAGTTCCTGACCATAAATTTAGGTAGGACAGATTCTAGGACGTAGCACTACTTTAAGCTATAAAGAGTGCAATTAATATATAATTGTGATAACTGACTGAAAGGTTTAAAGTCTTATTCCCAAATGCAGAAACACATTTAGTGGAGATCTTGTGCCCCTGCAATAAAATTTTTTAGTATTTTAGAATTACTGTATTTATGGTATTTGAATGCTGAACCACAATGTTACAAGTGGATGCATTCAGTAGAATCATAACTGATAATAATAACGATATTTGTGCTACAAACCTAGAGTGCTTACTTTCAAATTATATGAAATGCACGTTTTCTTTTGGTGTGTTTTGTTTTTAAGCATGGAAACATTTTAGTGTGTAACTTAAATGTCTTTCAAAATAGGTTGAAAGAAGATAGAGATTTGAAAACGTTTTGAACGTTAGCATCGCACATATACAGCTTCATATCTGTAACGTTCAGCTGGATGCGCCCATTCAGACCACTGGAGGGCACTCCAGTGCCCAGAACTGCCGGGCATTACCGCACTGGCGTGGAGATCGGGAGTTTTTCTCTGCCTAATGACAGTGCGAACTCACCGCGCCAGGAACATCAACCCATGGTGTGGCTCTCGCCAACCGAAGGGTCGGTTCTCGAGGGCGCAAAGCCAATCACCCACATCACTTCAGTGGTCTTCTCCGTCGCCTGCTCTGCCTCAGTGGGCTTCACAGCTGTCTGCCCCGGTCTGGGGTGCGTTTCCCAAAGGCATAGTTAGCCTACTACGGTCGCAAGTTCCATCGTTACCAGCATAGTTCAACGATTCGGTGTTTCCCGAAAGCATAGTTCAAACGAACATTCGC
>JAUCMT010000028.1:1473604-1484089 GCA_032357475.1 Enteromius thamalakanensis
GACTACTTAGTGAAGTGAAAAAAGTGTTGTTACCAATGTCCTGTTACACTTTTTACTTACACGTACCATTCTGAGGGGTGTTACATGTGTGTAGTTACAGAAATATTACAGCTGTAGATACTAGCAATGTATACTTACACTGTGGTTGCATACTAGATACACAACTAGTTATTACTGTGTGTAAGTACACAGGTATTAGGGACACTTAATATAAAGTCAGACCAGTTTTTGGAGAATAAAATGTCAAAATGTGGTTAAAATAATGTTACATTGTCATTCAGTGTAACACAATATATATGTAAAAATTATTCTGAATTGTGAAAATCTTACTGACAGATGTTAGACATATACATAGCAGAATGTCAAGGGTGCTCGTGAATGGTGATCACGTTCCCATTTTGCATTCTACAGAAGACAGAGAGCAATTAAAACAACATTGGAATAAGTTCAACTAAACAAAAAAGAAAAACCATAATTTTTAGGAGAACTACCCCTTCAAAATCTATCAAATTTGTAATATCAGTGTTGATTTCATTTATATTTTCCATGTAATATTGATCAGTTTATTACCATCTGTATTCCAAACAAAAGTCACTGACAACATAATTTGAGACATTCAGCAAAATGTCAGTGCCGCACTCTTCCAAACAATAAAAGCAAATCGATTTCAAAAGAGCAGCATTAAGGTTCTAGTAAAAATCCCATGCAGGATATTCTACTAAAAGCCCCTGGAACAACATGGGAATACATAAATGATGACATAATTTTCATATTTAGGAAAATACTTCAGAATTGTTAGACACCCTCCGTGTCTTAGCTCTGCTTTGAAGCAACAAACGCAAATCTGATTTTAATGGAGTGGAACAAATGTACTTTAGAAAATTTCTGCTTTTTTGGAAGAAGATATACTCTTTTTGCATCTTGCATTATTCAGGATTAAATGTATTATTTATAGATATGCAAAATTTTGATCAGGGAAACAGGGTGGTGTGAGGTACATGCGGTTATGAGTTTTGCTCTCATCAAAGTGAAATAAAATCATTTTAATAAATAATGATGACACAGAAACATCCATTCAGCCTAATGATGCTCCAAAGGCGGAGGGTAATTTTATGGAATATTAATCTTTAAATGGTGCAAATTGGACCAGGAGTTGTATAAACTAAAGGATTTTGTAAGTCTGCATGATAATTTCGCCATATCTCCCCGAAAGTGCTGTCTCTGTTGCTGGTAGAGGATGTTTACTTACGCATATTAGTATGTATGCGAGCATCTCCGGTGCCTACTGCAGGTCTTCTTTTGAAGCTACTTTTTCAAAATCACCTTGGGCTTGATCTACGCAAACAGCTGAATCAGCTCTCAGCACTGGCTGTTATTCTCAAAGTCAAGCGTTGTTTGTTCCAGGTTTCCCATCTTAAAAGCTTCGTTTGAGTTCACAAAAGAGCCAAGATGAAGGGTGAGCTGAACCGCAGCCAGTATAAAGGTGTTCATTCAGTCAGCATTTTAATTATAAGCAGTGATCACTATAACTTTTGCTCTTATCCATACTAAGTTTAGAAGTAAATAACATCATGCGATTAAGTTTGAATTACTTTAGAACACTATTATGTAGTAATAGTTATAAGACGTAATAATCAGTCTAGTTATTTTCTATTTATTTATTTATAAATACTATTAGAAACCTCTCCTTCTTCCTTGCTGAGAAATTTAAGGTGCACAACAGTTGCAGGATTATTTGTGAATATAATGGATATTGCACTTCTAGAGAGTGTGTTTGTGTGTGTGTGTCGTTCTTATCAGTGACGTACAGAATGCAACACAGTTTTCTTTTGGTCCAACTGAAGATTTAGTTTTAAAACTTCAAAATACAGCTGGTAAACAAGTGTTTCAGTGGAATACAGTTATTTGGAGTAAATAAAAGCTCAGAATTTGGGTGTTGAGCAGCTGTCATTAACTTTACTATTTGCTGTTTTAGTGACAGTCTGTTCTTTGTTTTATTAGCTTTGCAAAAAAAATGAGTTAAGTTATTTTCATAACGAATGGCATTCTCACAGGTTTTTCGCCCTCACACCTTGGCATGGTGTGCTAGCAGAACAGCTGTGGTGATGAACTCATCCTGAGGCGCTAACACCTTTGGTGTAAGGCGAACATCTCGACATGTCCTGTTCGGACACAACAAAACTGCCTACTCTCAAGAGCCGTCCCCCACCAGTGTGGTGGCCCACCGCCAGCTCCCTTACATCTGCTGTCCAGCACTGACTGCAGCTGGACAAACGCCGAGGGCTTGGACACAGCACTGTTTTTAGACCCAGTGGATCTGACATGTTTTCGCATCTTTCCCCCCATGGCTGTTTGTCAGACAGATGTAGAAACTCCTGGGTCACTGTCAAAAGAAGTCTTTAAATCTTTAAAAAATATATATTTTGCAAGATTACTGTAGGTGATAAAACTCAGTTGGCTGTGCTTTCCCTTCTGAATTAAAATCTGTGTGCTGTTTGCATTTTAAACACTGTTTTGCAAGTACTATAAGTAGTCATGTTGATGCATACTGTAGTATATACTGGAGCAGTCGTTACCTAATTTCTTTCTTCTGTTATGACAATGTTAACAATGTTGACAATCTCAAATTGTTTTCCAAGAACGAACAGAGATTTACGGGTGGTGGTTTTTACTAACAAATAACAATGTAGACTTGACATAAAGTCAATTAAACCCTTGCACAGCATTTTATATCTGCCTTTTCATACATTTATCTGTTTAGTTTTAATGTTTTCACCCTAATTGAGATCTTTAGAGTGCTGCAGGAATTACTTTATTTTTTCTTCTGTAGCAAAACCTGGTAATGAGTTTTATGAATAAGCACTCTCTGTCTATCATCCTGAACCCAATGTGTTTTTTTTAATGGGTTTCTATTTAAATTTGCTGTAAACTAACATTCCCAGAATTCCCTGCATTGCATTTTAAATTTTGTTTGAATTTAATGGTTTTTCTTTGAAATAACTATGTTTCTTCTATAAAGAAATATAGTTTCTGTATCAGTTTTTTGTATCAGTTATGTTTATTAGTGTTGTATGTTACATGTAATGTTGTTAAATTTATGTTTCTTGCCCATTTTAGTTTAATAATTCTTACCATGATGGTGTTTAGTGCTTGTGTAAATGACGCTGAGCACCTTCTATATGTTTTACTATTTAAAAGCTACTTGTGATGAGCATTAGTTCATAATGTGTCTTTCTCATAACCACGTGCATTTAGTAGTTATCAGTGTATTTCAAAAGTACAAAATAGATTTTACTATTTCAATCACTATTTTAATCACTATCACGATTTTCTTATTAGAAATTACGGTATTTAACTGTAAAATCAAAAGAAAACTATTGACAAAACAAAAATTATGAAACCATATTTTTCACAGTTTTATACTAGCAACCACAGCTGCTGGGTTTTTACTATAAATTTTATGGATTTCTTTTTACAGTGTACATTTTTTTGCCATAAAAGAAATAAAGGTTTTACCGTTATTTGATGTTAGAATTTCGGCAACCCCAGCTGCCGGCAAATTACCGTAATTTTTTTTTTTTTTACAGTGTAAATTGCGTCTGTAATACCCCACTACAGTGCGCACCACACAGCCATCCTAGATGTATATGACTTACATTACCGCCACCTGCCGGCTAGAGCACAGGGTTCTGGCTTCTTGGCTGACTTGTGAGTCAACATACAATGTATGATGTAAGTTGCATCATAAGTCGAGTCACAGGTCAGCCAAGAAGTACTTGCGGATATATCCAATTTACTGTTTACAATTATAATATTTACAATTATTATAGATATATATACAATTTACTAGAGCTTCAAAATAATGGGCACTATCCACCAACATTACCAAACTTGGAAGAGACAGGATCTTTTTTTTAGCATGTAAAATGTTTGGCATGTAAAAAATGGGGTAATATTAATTTTTGGGTGAACTATTCCTACAATATATGTAAAACATGTCCTAGTCAGCCTGCAAAAATATGTCATCTCTTTTGTTGTTGTAATGGATAAATAGAACTAAAATAAATAATTTTAATATTACATTTGTAAATTGCCTTAAGCTTCAGTTTGGCTTATTTCCTAAAAACCTTTTCAAAGGCTTACTTGCCTTTAGTTGAAGTATTTTATTTAATTATCTTGTATCTTAATTTCAAACTGTAGTTTCGAAGTAGCTTCCCCAACTCTGTTATTCAGACAGTCTCTACAAGCAACTTGGTCATTCGCCTGAGTAAACTGTGACAATTGGCTAATTACAGCATCCTTAACTTAATTAGCAGTAAGGATATCTTCACCACCTCTCATTAATCATAACATAGACTACCCTCCACCCTTTCCAATATATTCTTCAGTTCAGATCCAAAAGAATGAGTTTGAACCCAGTGATTTTTCGGCCCATTTTCGACTCTCTCATTTGTCCAAGGTCAAAAAGGTGAATGAGTATGTTTTAAAGTCTCCCACGTGACAGAAGTACTCTCTGCTAGAGAGTTATTTTAAATATTCTCTCACAGAGGTAACACAAGGTCAGAGGGAGGACTGATTCGTCGATCCCCCTGAAATCCCATTAATTTTCACCCTCACCCACAAATGAGTTATTAGGGGGAAATTTGTGATTCAAAATACCTTTGTGAGGCTAAACCCAAACCCTTGATGGTGTAGCATTTGTATTAAAATAGGCAACAATATGAATTACTGGTTTCAGAATGATGATTTGAGAAAAGAAATGGACTTTTGTCATAATTCACTCCATCCGTTTTCATTTATTTAAATCAACATAAAGTCCAAATCTTGCTCAAAACCTTCATTGTGTAGAAAATGAACAGCTGAAACATTCTTCAAAAATATCTTCCACTGTGCTTCACAGAAAATTGTTCAGACTGCCAAGAGGGAATGATGGCATTTATCTTTGGGTGAATTGTTCCTTTAAAAACACAAGCATGGTGGTTAATAAATGCCATAATAAATATGCTCTGCTTCTGCTATGTAAAGTATATGAATCTTATGACTGCAAATCCAGCTGGTGGAATATAAAGCCATTTTATGATAACGTGATATCTGTTGTGGGCTGATATAAGAGAAACTGATGTTAGCAGCTCTATTGAAAGGTTTTGTTGTTGAGCTCAGGATCTTTAGCCTAGCATAACACATGCTAAGCCATGACATTCAGCAAATGCCCCAAAAGCCAGTGATCCATGTCTGTTGTCAAAACCTAGGTGTTTTCTTTGTGTCAGCTGGGTGATTGATACCAGCAGATAAATGTCAGAAGGTCATTTTTGATAGCTTTGATCTCCCCCAGCCTTTTATAGGACCAGACATTAATAGATCTTTTGTTTCCTTTTCAAGTAGACTTTCAACTACAGGAAATATCTAAACATACAGTATTGAGAATTGAAAGTGGCATTTAACAAATTACTTCCATTATAGTGTTGGAGTGTGTTTCTATGATGTTCATGCAATGGCAGCAAAGAGCTGTTCCATGAACTTATTACAGGAACAATCCCCACAGATCAACCTGGAGTTATGTGACTTGCAAGGGCACATTGATGAAAAGTCATAGGTTGCTCTTTGCTAAAAAAAAACAGCAATATTCTGGTTAAGGTTATACAGTAAGCTATTGTTGGAAGATAGGGGGACTGGACTAACTTGGAAACCTAATTGCACATAAAATGTCATTTAATATTTAAAAACCTCAGCTTTGCACATACAAATATAATTTTAATAATGTAATTTTTAAAGTGAATTTAATTGAAATAAGATTTATTCCGTTTAGAAATTCATACAAAATGTAACGTAAATGTATAGAATCTGTATAAGCATTTTTTTATTATTATTGCGAAGCATTAGTTGATCTTGTTTGTTTTGAAGTTAGCTGATTTGAAATGAATGTGCTCTTCATCAGCAGATGTAATCATCTAATGGATTCAGTGGATTCTGGACTTGCTCGGATGATACGGCATCAACACCATCCGGTGTCTTTTAATCAGGCCGAAATTAAATCTTTGAAATTGATTTCATTTTACGTGTTTGCTCTTGTCTGCAATAATTACAAACCCCACCGCGAAGCACCGTGCAGCACACCTACTGACTCAAATGCATCTTCCCAGCTATAACATATCTGAATCTTGTCATGTCGATTATAAAGCGTGAAAGTCCAGAGGGAAAATGCTGGCATCACCATCTGTGCATATATTCTAAAAAACAAGCCTGCACGAAGGGCCAAAACAGTGGGAAAAAAAAAAGAACGAAAAAGAGACATAGACAGCATTGATGTTCAGAACTGGGTAATGACCTGCCTTCACCTTATCGTCAAAAGCAATAATGGCAGTATCATTAATTGGCTTGTCAGCACAGATGTGACTAGAGAGAACAAGCAGGGGCAGCACTGTGAGTTTATTCTGAGCACTTCAGGGTTTTGTATTCACTTCTCCGAAAGGTTATAAAATAGGCTGCTATAAGTGTCATCAAGTGTTCTTGATAATCTAGCCATGTCTGCAAACAGCGTAACGACTAATGTCTTATTGAGAGCATTCCTGTGAAGAAACCCTGATGAGATGCTTAAACAAGGTTGTTTTCATTTAACTTTTTTCACACAGAAATATTGTCAGCATGTTTATATACAGTTTAGAGTGTGTTTATACATGTAGATGAGTTCTCGCTCTTCTTTTGGTACTGACCAAAAAAAAAAGTTATTGTCGCCACTGGCGCTAGAGAACACGACAAGACAAGAGTGCAGTGAAGAACAAACCCCGGAGGTTAGAACCCCTGAGGTGAACAGAAATGCAAACAGTCCATGAAAGTGCGGTGCTCTGTGTGTTGATCCCTCTCTCTCTCCTCTTCTTTCCTTTAATTGCTGGTGATCAGTGCTCTGGTGCAAGTAGGTGCAGTCTCAGGCTTCCTCAATCACGGCAACTCGGTAAAGGTAGGTAAAGAGAGCGGGTAAGTACAGGCACATCTGCATTGGAATTGTTGCTCATCTTAGTGGTGTTTTGGTCCGTCTTAAATACTCAACCGGCCATGACTGATTGGCCCGAGATGATCTAATCCAGCTGTGAGTTGTTGTCGTAGTCAATTGTAGTCAATAGCAGGCAGAGTCGTAACAAGATCAGGCAGGATATCAAAGAGAGAAATGCTTGGTAAGGCAATGAGACTGGCAATACTTTGCAGAGAGAAGTGCTGCGTCCGAAATCGCTTAGTTCTATACTATATAGCATGCGAAAAACATTTGGGAGGCGAGTAGTGTTTCTGAATTCATTACACTTGTTTAATACAATCTAAATAAACGGATGACTTATTGAAAGTTTAAATTGTCGCGCTGTTGTGATGACGTTTGATACACGACAACATCAATATGGCGAATGTTGTAAGTCCGAATTCCGTTCCGAATGTCCGAATGTTCCATTTTAAAAGCAGTACCTACTTAAGCAGTGTGCAGTTTCGGACGCAGCAAAGGTGTTTGGCTTATGGCTTTATACAGGCCAAACAGGAAGTGAGTGCAGAGGGAGCGGAGTTGAGATAGTACTCGGGCGAGGCTCCTATAAGATTATTAAATGTCAGACTGTGTGACATGGATCTAAAAAAATGGACAAAGCAGTTTTATGTTTTATCAACATGCCGCGTTGATTTCATGTCACGTTTTTATTGGTTGTTTAGTAATCATGGTGCGTAACAGTGTGTTATGCGTAACATTGTGTGATGGTCATGCTGAATAGTATTTGGTCGCAATACCATAACAACCGCCATCCTTTAACCTGTCTCACTGTTTGACATAAGAGCACCAATTAAGAGCCATGATCATAGAAATCGCCATGATTGTGTCTTGATGTCAATCTTTCATCTGGGACAGTCGAAAAATTTATTGAATGCAAAAGTTGATAGCGAATCGAGGTAACCACCTTATACCTTACCTTGACTACTGGCCTATGGAACAACTCTCTGAAGATTGCTCATCTGTAGCCACTATTGTCACAACTATCCCACAAAGGACTAAATAAATGTTTAGGTTATCAATCTATGAATAATCAACTTTTAGTTTTGATTTAAGTTTAATAAATACCTAACCATTCTAAACAGAAACCTGCTTGTGGAGTTGTTGTCTGTGTGTTGCAGTCCTCCTACAGATCTTCATTAACCAACAGCAGCTTTATTTTAGGTGAAGAGCAGCATGTATTATTAGTCAAATAAAGCAAGAAAGATATTGTTACGTTCTTTAATGCATATTTTTGTTAATCGAGTGCAGTATTTACTTGACTATCAAAAATTTACCAGTTGTGAAGAAGAGGCTCTTTTAACACAGAAAATTAGACGTTTCAAAAAAAAAAAAAAAAGTTAAATTGAAAGTGATATGCTTGAGCATTTAGCTATTTGAGTATGAAAACCTGCTTAATGGAGGTTTTATATTAAAACGGGACATGGACAGGAAATGGGTGCCCAAATATTTGGAAAGTTTCTAATTAGTGATGGTTGATTATGTGATGGTTAGCTAATGAAGTGGGCTTTAATTGAAATATTCAATGATTATGAGACGTTTTGAAGCTCAATTGGACAAGGTCATTTTAATGTGCTCAAGCATTTTTAGCACTAATTCAAGACTTCATTAGACAACTTGATGCCACATGCAGTAAAATAGTTTAATGAAATTTTATTCATGCTTTGTTGGGCCGCTGACATTTTTCTCTCTGTTTTATTTCCCTGTTGTGAATTTCAAATGTGTTTTAAGCAGCTACAAGTGTGCAGACCAGGAAAGCTTCTGTACTAGCTTCAGCTGCCAATGAAGAGCGACACAGTGAGCTTTTTAAATAATTGACACCTCACTTCTGAAAACACCTTGTATGCCGGAAACTTCAGAAGGCACAAGAAACGATGAAAATTGGTAAAAAAAAAAAAAGAAAAAAGTTGGTCTCGCAGAGGAAATATAACATTAACTTGAATGATTTCCTTCCTGTCACAGGTAAAATTACATTGCCTCCATTTGATTTCCCCATGCTGACTCACATAAAAGCCTCGACGGTGTTCCTGTGCTCAGTTTTTACTCCGAGCTAAAGCCCTTCCCTAGAAACCAATTTTGCTACTTCATCATCAGGTCAAGTGTTAACAATTCTGTTTTGCCGCCATAGCTTTAGCAAGCTCAAATTTGTAATTGTGTTTTGTGAAAATCCTACCTCATCCCATAGCCTCGCGTTAGTTGCCTCAGTCGTATTTTCTAATAGCAACAAAGTGAAAATGTTGCCTCAAAACAAAACCTGAAAAAACCTGTTTATTGAATCGTCAGAAAACAGCCAAGTGTGTACTCCCACAAATCCACTTCAGTTTAAATTGCCATCAGTAGTGCTTTCATAATACAGGTAATTTCATTCATAAGGGTCAAATACTGTTCCCGCAGGAATATTATACGCAAAACCTGACGTGGAAGCTTCTGCTGCCAATCACTATTCGCCCTGCTTTTTAGATAAACTACGTTGCATATAATTTCCCCTCTTTTCATGCAGACTTTATTGAAATTCTTATGCCAGCAATGGGAGTCATGCCCATAGCATCAGTTCTGTGCAAAAAACACAGCTCTGAATACAAAACTCTACTTACTTTACATTCGTAGCATTGATAAAAAGACGGCCTTCAAAAATCAACAGAGACGGTTTCACATGGGCAGTCTCAAAATGCACACCAGATTGTCTGTAAATGCATGCTGAAGGTTTTCTCAGTGTCTTCACAAATCAGATTCACTTACAACTTTACAGTTCACCCAGAAATCAATATTTAGTCATTGCTAGTTGCATATTAGCATGAATTTAGCACAAATATAATATAGCCATGTATTAGTAGTAATCACCATTTCCTGAACATAAGAATATAAGTAGTAATTATAAACATATTAATGTCTTATTCAAAATGGCCTTATTCTATTTTCCTAATCCTTCTCAATACTGAAACTTAACAACTAACTATTACTGAGGGAAAAGTCACAGTTGATATTGAATAAGTGTTTCATATTCTAAAGTGCTGAAGTGTTTTCTTTTTCTTTTTTTGATGAGCAGGCCTAGAAGTTTATTGAAAGATTGTCTCTCTGGTATAGCTCACAAACAATGTTAGGGGTAACATTGTAATGATTGCGGCAGAGGTGTGCGGATCTATATGCAAGTTCTTTAAGTTGACAAGCAGGGTCAGACACCGGCAAACAGAGCAATGGGGAAGAGGCAGAAACAGAGTCAAGGTACACGGGCAGATATCTGGGCAGGGAGCAAATGAACAATTCGCTGCATTCGCGCGTACAATTCGCTTCATTCGAGCGTACAACAGACGCGAATTCGCCAGGCGTCTCCAGTCTCTGCATTGGTGGAGGAGAAAACACCAAAACATTAAATATTGCTGTTATTGAGCCATGAAATGCAGTTTTAGGAATATTTCAGGCGAGAATGTAGTTGTTTAAAACACAAATCTGCGGTATATTAAAAA
>JAUCMT010000028.1:1502337-1512921 GCA_032357475.1 Enteromius thamalakanensis
AATTACATTAAATAAAGACAAAATCAATAAGAAATAAATCAATAAAACAAGTAAATGAAACAATAACTAAAACATGGTCCAATGCCATGTCCCAAGTCAAGTGAATGAATCAAACAAGCATGCAATACTGCCTTCCGGAAAAGGGGAATAACCAATGACATTTTAGATTACAACTAAAACAGCAAGCCCCGCCCCACGACTGACAAAAATAAAATTGTTCGCACGAGCAGGTGAGAGAAGTTCGAGCGCAGGAATGATCTCGCGGGGGAGTTTTTGCACACGGTTTTAAAATGAGCTTTCAGCTCCTGTTTCTTCCCGTGTACATCTGTTTTCCTCTCGCGTGTGTGATTTACCACGCACGCCAGCATCAGCGGTGCACTCGCGTATTATTGGCATAGATTTGCCTCCATACGAGTCTCGCTGACTGATCACGTGCACAATCACATACACGCACGCGCCTGCCAGCAGTAACCAGTGGGGACGGGGCTGCATTGTTTTCGCTGCAGGTACGCACACACACAGCCGAGTCCTGCGCTTTCACTTTAACGACACAAAAAAAATGCATATATCGTAGGAACGGTATGACTTTTTTTGTTTGCGGTTTTGAAACCATGACTTTTTCCAACCGCGGTAAACCTTGAAACCGGTTCTCATCCCATGTCTACTCTATATAAATTTAGAAGCTGCAGAAGTTTGCTTTGAATCAAATTGACTTATTTTATTGACTTATTTATTTAATGTTTGTGTAACCTGCAAAATAATAACAACCAGTAAAAAAAACGTTTTAATTATAAACGGACCCAACATTTTATTTTAATTTTAAATGCCTATGCTTTATTAGTGTTGGCTTTGACATTGTCATAATTCATAATTGGCCTATAAAAACATTTAGCCTATAGTTCAGAGTTTTTAGTCTGAAATGCTAGTGAAATGCTTGCACTGTTGAGCCCTGTGTAGCCCAAGTCGGAGTTCCCTATGGACCTTCTCGACATTGGCAATGTAATGAGATCATATAATAATATTATATGCTACACATTTTTTTTTTTTTTTACATGAGCAGTACTACTTACTATGCAGTACACTACTATTCCGTTAATAGCCATACAAGCATGATTTAAATGAATGGAAGAAAAATGTTATTAGGTCGCACTTATTAATACATAAAGACCTACAGGAAAGTGATGGATGACTTGGGGTGACCACCTTGAATATCTAATTATAATGTCACTCATAATTATAGTTACAGTTTAACGGAGTTATATTTGAGTATATAAACAGTGACGCACAATTGGCACTTCAGCTTCTGATTGCTTATGCCTGGAGACTTCGAGTGCTCTGTACCAATTAGATGGCACTTAATTGCAATCCAGTGAGTGGCACTGTCAGCAGCCGTACGCTCGCCACTCGTTATTTTAACACACGATATACAGGGTCTTATGACACCGTCTTTACATTTGATTATAATGATAACAACCTAATTGCATTGTTGCACGCATTAAGTGTGCATGGCACAGTCTGCATATTTATGACTCTACATTCTCCATTCATTAGTGCCACAGAGACCACTGACAAGTGAAATGGAGTTCTTCATTATCGTTTTAATTAACACCAAAGTCTTGAGGGGTAGCCATCGAGGTATCTGAAAACATGGTACATGGTTTCTAATTTTACCCCTCTCTGTGGAACTGGTTTCGAAAGTGGAATAATGTTGTGTGAAATGTGTGTCACGGATTGACTGAGGAAAACCACGGGGGATGGAAGAAAGTCAGATTATTAAGGAAGCCCGTACTTTTCTTAGAATGTTCCGTAAAACTCTTTTGAAATGAAGGTTAATAACATTTCAGATTTCTGGGAGAGCGCCCATAGGAACGGGACATCACAAATGAGATCTCTTTAATATCTCAATTGTTTCTCCTAGATTGTAGTGATAATTATAACTAATTGAGTACTGTGTTTAAGCTACTTAGCAATGGAAGTCAGTTTTCAACACAATAGGGGGTTAAAAAAACATGTATATGGTGCGATTTGAAAAACACACTATAGGCTGATCCAACTTTAATGTAATGTCCTTAAAACAAGTCAAATTGAGGCTTAGCATGTGCCTGTATGACCTCCCTACAATGCTTGGGCATGCTCCTGATGAGGTGTTAGATTGTCTTCTAAGGGATCTCCTCCCAAACCTAGACTAAAGCATCCACCAACTGCTGGACAGTCTGTGGTGCAACGTGGCATTGGTGAATGGAGCGAGACATGAAGTCCAGATGTGCTCAATTGGACTCAGGTCTGGGGAAATTGCGGGCCAGTCCATAGCATCAATGCCTTCATCTTGCAAGAACTGCTGACACACTCAAGCCACATGAGGTCTAACATTGTCTTGCTTTAGGAGGAACCCAAGGCCAACCACACCGGCATGTGGTCTCACAAGGGGTCTGAGGGGCTCATCTCCAGTACCTAATGCCAGTCTGGCTACCTCTGGCAAGCACATGGAGGGCTGTGCTGCCCTCCAAACAAATGCCACACCATTACTGACCCACCGCCAAACCGGTCATGCTGGAGGATGTTGCAGGCAGCAGAATGTTCTCCATGGTGTCTCCAGACTACCTGAACCTGCTTTCATCGGTGAAGAGCACAGGGCACCGCTGGCGAATTTTCCAATCTTGTTGTTTTCTGACAAATTCCAAACGCCCTGCATAGCTGTAAGTACAACCCCCACTGGTGGACGTTTCTGACTGTTTAAGCAGACACATGCCCATTTGTGGCCTGCTCGAGGTCAATCAACTCCACCCCCTCAACCCCTAATGTTGTTTACCTGAACGAGCTTAATGTCTTTTTTGTTCACTTTGAAAGAGACAATATAGAAACTGCCAACAAGATCTCTCACCCCTCACACACATCTCCTTATATGTTTACACTGCACTGAGTCGGCTCAACGCACAAAAGGCTGCTGGACCAGACGGTATCCCTGGGCGCGTACTCAGGACATGTGCAGAACAGGTCGCTGGGGTATTCCCAAACATCTTCAACATGTCTCTTGCCCAAGCACTTGTGCCAACATGCCTCAAAGCCACCTCCATTGTGCCATTGCCAAAACACTTTAGCCCACCGTGCCTAAACGACTACCACCCTGTAGCACTCACGTCCCCATCATCATGAGGTGCTTCGAACGGTTAGTCCGGTCATATCTGAAGGACTCTCTTCCACCTACTCTGGACCCTACCAAGGCAATACTAGTACAGAAGATGCAGTCGCCATAGCACTGCACCCTGTACTCACACACCTGTACAATAAGAACAATTATACACAGATGCTGTTTGTTGACTTCAGCTCAGCATTCAACACTGTCAAACTCTCAAAGTTAACTGCCAAACCTGGAGACCTAGGCATTAACATCTCACTATGCAACTGGGTTATAGACTTTCTGACCATTAGACCACAAAATGTTAGGTCAGGTCACATCTGCTCCACTCCATCACACTTAACACTGGTGTTTCACAGGGCTGTGAGCTGAGCTCCCTCCTCTTTTCCCTCTTCACCCATGACTGCAGACCTGAATATGGATCTAACTCCATCATCACGTTTGCAGACAATACTACGGTGATCGGTCTCATTAGCAACAATGATGAGACTGCCTACAGTGAGGAGTTCCAGCATCTAGTCACGTGGTACCAAGACAACAATCTGCTCCTCAACATCACCAAGACCATAGGAGCTCACTCATTTTGGACTTCAGGAAAGAGGGAAGACATGAAGGAGGGAAGAGGTTTGCATGTTCACATTCACATCAATGGGATGGCTGTTGAGCCTGTGTCCTCCTTTAAGTTCTAGGGGACGCACATCTCAGAGGACTTAACCTGGACCACCAACACCTCCAGTCTGATCAAGAAGGCTCACCAGCGTCTTTTCTTCTTAAGGAAAAGAAAAACCAGCTGCCCTCAGCAATCTTGGTGATCTTCTATTGTTGCACAATAGAGAGCATCCTAACCAACTGTGTCACAGTGTGCTCTGTTGCTGAGCGTAAGGAAGAGCAGCGGATGGTGAAAACTGCCCAACGCATCACAGGGAATCTGCTTCCAACCATTAAGGACATCCAGAAGAAACACTGTCAATGTCACAGTATTCTTAAGGACTCCTGCCCACAGACTGATTTTTTTCTTCTGCCTTAAGGCAGACACTTTAGGACCAGTCGACTAAGGAACAGCTTTTTTCCAAGAGCTGTCATGGTACTTAACTCTATACCCAAAGTTTTCCCTATCATTGTACATATCACCTTACGTGCACTTATAACTTTTATAAACTTTATCCAGCACTTGCTGCTTATTGCACTCCTGGTTAGACCAAAACTGCATTTTGTTGCTCTGTACTTGTACATGTGTAATGACAATAAAGTTGAATTTAATTCCATTTGCACAACAGCATGTGAAATTCATTGTTGGTCAGTGTTGCTTCCTAAGTGGGCAGTTTGATGTCACAGAAGTGTGATTGACTTGGAGTTATGGTGTTGTTTAAGTGTTTCCTTTTATTTTTCCTTTTTTTTTGAGCAGTGTAACATCTGAGAGTTACTGAGTCAACTGGCCTTCTGACCTACTGTATGTAAACAGTGCATGTTGTTGATGGAGTTGAATGCACATGTTGGGAGTGAAGTCTTTTGGAAGTAAGATGAACTTTGTTTTATTGGTTTTTGGTGGTGAAATGCTCTTATTGAGCTCAGACGGTTTGCAAAGGGTCGTGCTCTGATAAACAAACATGCTAATAGGATGAACAGAGGAGCGGTGCTGTTTTAAAAGAGGCTAATCATTTACATGTTGTCCTGAATATCAGCATGGAAAAGCATAGCCGGCAGAAGCTGTTTTTCATGTGTTTTCTCATAAATATTTTTCCCTTGCTAGCATAAGTAATGAGATGATGCAAGCTTGTGAGTGGTGAAAGTGTAAAACAACTAAACGTGGAGATTAGGTTACAAATGTAAGGGTTTAATTTGTGACATGATATCTAAAGTCAGCAGAACCTGACGTTTAAAAAAAATAGAGTATTTAAGTTGAAATATACAACAGTTTAACAATATGGCATGGTTATAAGATTAAAATGATTATAAAAGAAAATTGGGACAAGATTTTAAAACTAAAAGTTAAAATTATGAGATAAAACATTAGACTTGATATTATCAGTTCTGAAAAAAAGCCATGATTATGAGATCAACAATCAAATTATGCAATATAAAGTCATAATTGTGACAATTTCAAATTGACATAAATTGAAATTATTAGATAAAATATTAAAATTGACATAATTTTTTTATACATTATTTCCTATCCAATCATAATTATGGGATATAAAGTATATTGTTGTTATAAAGAGTAATAATTTAGACAATTCTCAATTGACAAAAAGTTTAAATTGATGGCAAAACAAATCTTTTTTTATGATTATGAAGTCAGAAGATGGAAAGTTGAAATTGACTTAAAAAGCAATTCTGACATCAATTCAAATTGTGGGATGAATAGCCATACTTCTGAAATAAAATGATGAAGTTGGCATTACTGCATTTAGAAGAAAAGTTAAAACTGACATAAATTCAATTCTGACAAAAAGTCAAACTTTTGGATAAAATTGACCATTTTAAAATTGACCAAAAGCAATTCTGACAAAGTCATGGTTGTGAAATGAAAGGTTTAATTATGGTATAAAGATTCATAATTTTGCCAAAATTCTACATTTACATAGAAAGCAATTCTGTTAGAAAGTTGTGGTTATGAAAAAAGTTCTAATTAATTAGAAGAAAGTTTGCAATTAACATAAAAGTCAAAAAAAGTCATCTGCTGATTATGAGATCAAATTGCCAGAGCAATTCTGAGGAAAAAGTCATTATGTAAAAAAAAAACGTTATGGAATAAATATTCATAATTATGCCATTAAATTAATGAAAAAGTTGAAATTGACAAGAAAGTTAAAAACAGATAAATACGGGTCTAGTGACATGACATTAATAATTTCAGATAAATGTAAACATTTATGATTTATATCACATTTTATTTGAAATTAAGTGTCAGCAAAACTAATAGGTTACTTCCGTTAACCAGGTTCCCTGAGACACGGGAACGAGTATTTACTGTATTTAACACGCTGTGAAACTGCACAGCCACAGGTTGTGCAGTGGTAATTTTTTAAACCAATCAGGTGGCCACCGTGCTGCAGCAACCAATGGCTAGCTCCTGCCCCAGCTCCTCTGAGGGCCGTCTATATAAAACGGCTGAACCGCCACAGGACTTTAGGTTACTTCGACTGAAGTAACATGCATTTACAGCGTGGCAAGGAACGCAGTACTCGTTACCATGTCTCAGGGAACCTCGATTACAGTAGTAACCTATTCGTTCTCTGTCCACACTTCACTCGTACTGCTTCTGTTTTCCAAGAATAAGGCTCGTAAGCCGAAGCTTGCAGTTTGGTTGGATGGTGGCCAAACACTCCGATAAGTATTTACATAGAGAAGGGCTCGCAGGTTGCCTATTCGCTTGACTGATGCCAATGCCAGCAGCAGAACAGTTTTCAGTGTCAGCACTTTCACAGTAGCCGTTTGCAGGGGTTTAAAGGGTGCGAGCTTCTAGCACAGTGAGCAGATCCCGCGTATGGATAGTGCAAGGGGGGAACAGAGCCTGAGCCATCTAGCTCCTCCCATGAAATCGGAGGGCTGTATTTGTGAAAGAATGGCTTTAAACGTGAGCATTCTAAGCAGACGTTTTATTAGTGCGTGATTCAGATGTCTCAGGCCGAGTATAAGTTTCAGACTGCCATCTTCCTTGGGGACTAAAAAGTTCTGGCTGTAAAACCCTTTTTCTCTTTCTGCTTGGGGGACAAAATGTGTCGCGCCCCTTTAAGAGCAGTGCTTTCACTTCGGTGTGCAGCACATGAGTGGTGTGGCTTGCAGCTGAAGTGGTGACGGCGCCGCTGAATGGCAGCGGCCACCCTGCAAACGGAAGGGTGTAATCGTCTTTTTATTATCCCCATAACCCAATTTGAAACCCTGGGAATGGCTTGCCAAGCATTCTGCTGAAGGAATGGGTGTATTATATCGAGCGCTTTGTTGCTGTTTAGGGACATATGACTCGCGTGTATGCTTTTGAGAGGAAGTGCTCTTTTGTGAGTTTACGGACCCAGTATTTGCAGCAATTATATTTTGTGTCATACCCGGAACATTGCAAGGTAGAGGACAGAAAGGCAGCTTCCGGGGTGTTCTGGCCGTAGCTAGACTTTTCCCTACATCTTTTGCGTTTAGAGGATGGCGCTGTAGGCGGCAGGTCCGGCACTATCTAGGGCTGGGGTCCCTGCCACTTCAGGAACGGTAAAACAACTTCCAACCGACCTAGAGCGACTTCTATAGGCTCTGCATTGGCTGCTGAAGCTGAGACGTGTGAGTCAGTGTAACGTGAAAGACAGCGTTCCTTTTAATCGGCCTAAAGCTGCTCTTATAGCGGTCTCAGCAAGCCCCTCTGCATGAATATTGCTCAGTTGTGATAACTCTGACTGACTCTAACTCGGGGCTGACTGAAATCTCCGTACTGAAAACCACCCACACAAACAATGAAGATCAGTCTTTGACGGCGTCCCATTCAGAAGACTTATAAGGATCGTGCAGCTCGGCAACGAGGTGCACTAATCCTCACATGAAACACACACTGAGGAGGCGGATTGTGTCTGCATAATTCACTCAAGCATACTCAATCTCAACCGGGAATACACAGTTTTCGCCTTCGGAAGGGGAGAACATGTGGGCGTGAGAGAGTCAGTGAGCAAGTGGGACTAGACTGTAAAGCAGCCTGTCTGTTTGCGCTAAAACAGCGTGCTCTATGGGCTCTCTACAGACCCATTTATTGCAGCTATATTGTGTATCATACCCGGAAATTTGCAAGTTAGAGGATAGAAATAGGGTAGTTTGCAACGAATATCTTACTTCTTATCTATACTATATCTTATTATACTTTAGTAGTCTTTTAATTCATTACTGGTGTGAAACACATTGCTAATATTTTAATGAAATATACATTCATTTGTAAACTGGCTATTTTAAGGCAGTGTTTTCCTAATTGAAAATAATTGCCAATGGTTACATCTATTATAATAATAGAAATATACATCAATTTAATTCCTTAAATCAATTTAATTCCATAAAGCAAACTGTATCATTTTCTATTTTATGTTTAATCAGTTAAAATTTAATAAAGGAATGGTTAGGGTTAGGTTATGCTAACTACTGTATTGTAGTTCTATGGGTTGCTAGCTTGTGAATTTGTTTAACTAAATGGCAGATGAGTCAATAAATGAGTGATCCTTGCCCCCTATATCCTGTCAGGTGTAGTGTAAATTAAATATTGTAAATATCATAAAAACATCTTTTTCATATAATTTTCTACTTCATAAAAATTAAAGTGTAGATTTCCACAGGGGTCTTAAAGTCCAAGTCCTGCAGTATTTTATTTATTTATTTATGTATTTTTATGAGTAAGATTTCACAGAAATAGTTTCATGTAAGTTAACCTTCTATGTTCCTCAAATTGCCACTTTGGTGCTGTAAAATGCCCATTGTTTTTCTATTTAGAATTTATTATACTGTATGAACACGCTTGGGTCACATCACCATACTGTCCCCCCCACTTTTAAATTGGCTGCTACGCTCCTATCTGGCAGAACGAAAGACACACCCATAGCTCTGCCGTCTCGGTCTCCGAACTCCGTGAGAGACTTGGAAACAGGAGAGCGGGGTATACAGAAAAAAAATAGCGAGTGGAGTGTGAAACTCGTGCTCTTGTAAGAGCACTACATTCTGAGTGGGGAGCCCAGACAGTAATGTTCGAGTTCACTCGCGGTAAGAAGAGTTTTAGATCTTACCCGTTAGAAGAGTTTCCTTTTCGCCGGATGCCGGCAGGGGAACTATCCAGCTGCAAGGGCGTCTTCAAACTTTAGTAGAAATTTGCTCTTTTAGACGCTGGAAAAAAAGGTAGTCTGTGTGATTTGATTAATTAAGATCATGCATCCTGTTTTTCTTCTTGGTAATATTTCTTAGAAATAGTTATTTCTCAGAGACTTTTGAACTTTACCCTAAGAACCTTTTTTGCCTCACTCAGTCTCAGTAGTCTGGTGTTTTTGTTGAATAAGTGCTTTTTCGGTGCATGTTTACAGTACATCTCACACACGTCTATGTGGCACGGCCTATTCCAGCAGTAGCATGGCTTCTGTAGACTCCAGGGAGCCCCGGGCGAGCCTCACACACCTGTCTGGTCCCTGAAAGCCCCTCTCCTCCCCATAAATAATTGTACATAGGCAGGTGCCAGCCCAATAGCTGCTCGGCTTTTGATCAAACCCGGCGTCAGAGGCCCCTGAGCAACAGGAGTGTTTCTTATGAGTGCAAGCGTCAAAATCAACAAGGTCTTGCGGGCAGCTCTGAATCATGCTGTGCATCAACAGAGGGAATGAAGTGTCAGGAATTCAGATGACTAAAGAGACTCTGTAAACTTCAAACTGGTATTGATATGTGTTGCTCTGATCCCTTGTTCTCCCAGCTTTAGAAAGAGTTGTGGCGAGTAACTTCTTAAACATTTTAGATTACGATGTGTTGGTGCACAAAGCAGAACAACAGCCTCCTTTTATGCCTTGAAGTGAAAGATTTTTGCCTTTGCAATATTTAATTTTGTCTTGTGTAGGCCAGGTTTTTGTATCTGACTTTGTGGGTCTTTGATGTTGAGCTTCTTTTATATCTTGGAGAGAAACAGCAGTTTGTGTGTAGGTACCCAACAGTCTATGCTGTATCACTAAAGTGTGATTTTTAGAGGTTGACCACAAAGGCTTATGGGGGCTTTTGGGACAGGCTCACAGTAATACCAAGGTCTCAAATGCTCAAAAACTCAACTTTGTTTTACCGTTATGTCTAAAAATAATAATAATACTAATTTTAAATTATCACATGTTGTTGACCCCCCCATGCAAAACATTGCAAAAATAGTCTCAAGCGTTTGTGCTGTAAAAATTTTAGTTAGTTTAGTGCTACATTGGTTTGTTAGATATAAAATATTTATTTAAAGGTCATTGTCACCCCCCTGTCACCCCCCTGATTTAAAGGTCATTGGCACCCCCTGTGCTTCGTTTGTGCGGGTAAAGTTTCATTTTAAAATATTAGACATTACATTATAGGCGATGTCATCACCAGCCCCCCCACACACTCTAAAATAGGCCCAATTGTTTGTGCTGATTTGTGCCGGTTAAAGTTTCTTTTGTGCTTTTTGTTTAACAAAAAAAATGCAGCTTTGCATGCAGACCGGCGTGCAACTATTCAGTTAGCATAGAAAATCCCGATGAGACGCTCGCGGTAAACATCTGTTTGAAGCACATCTCTCCACTTTTTAAACGTCTTAATTTTTTATGATAACTTTGGACAAAAATATCACGTATCACGGTATTGTAATTACTGCTTTACAATGTTATATTTAAATGTCTAAGTAAAAAAAAAACTCTTTTTCCAAACTAAACACAGTATATTTTATTTTAGGAAACATATAGAACATATAGAAGGAAGTTTCATATTTCTAATAACACTGT
>JAUCMT010000028.1:1522741-1540868 GCA_032357475.1 Enteromius thamalakanensis
GTTTACATTGATACATTGCACATTAAAATATTTGTTTACAGAAGATGCAAGAAATGCACTGTTTAAAATATTATTTAAAGAATATACAAGAGTTATTTTATTTAGAAGAAATACTGCTTATTTTCCACTTTTAATAAGAAAAACATTGAAAATAATGTATTTTATTTATTTTTACTTTTTTATAAGAACAAAGTGACTGTTAGTTTTAGTCAATGTGAGTTTTAATTTCAGTTGTTCAACACTGATGTTTAATAAATAATCATAGATTTTATTTTAATAAGTAATACACCCTTCTTTCAAAAATCTCTCACTTGTATTATGTGAGCAAATTTAATGTACAAGATTTATCAGTGAACTATGAGGGAAAAAAAAAAATTCATTCATTAATCGTAATTGAGTAAATGTTCAATTAATCGAAATTTTAATTTTATGCCAAATCGCCCAGCCCTAGTACAATTTATTCACACGTTCTGACTATGAGGTGGTATATATTATTACATTAGCCAGTGTTGCTCTGCTTTAAGTAACACTAGTGTATTTGTGAACAAGAAAAGGTGAAGTGCGGGTAGTACATAGCCTTGTGGCACACCTTTGTTGATGGCCAGAAGGTGGGAGGTAAACTTAATCTTCCTTGAAGAAAATCGAGCAGCTGACAGCACTTAGGAATATATGGCTCAGTGCCTACATGTATATTCCTGTTTAAGAAAGTGGATAATATTGAAAACAGAAGTGGATGCATGCTTAGGTTTTTATTGTCTCCGGGTGATGTAATGTGCGGTGTGTCTAAGATGCAGGGTCAATGGCATCCTCCCTCAGTATACTTGAGTGGGTGGCTGTTTTCAAACGCAAACTCAACATTGAGATTTCAAAGACGATCCTGAGGGTAAATGTGGTTCTTCTGCCAAGGGTTGTTCAATAGGAGGCATATCTACAGTAATAATATAAAATATTAACTTATTAAATAATTTAGAGTAGGCTTTTGAATGTCAAATAACAGTCATTCAGATTTCTCCTGGTTTGTTTTCTTGTCTATGGGGATATATCGATAGTATCTTTATGATATGATCTGTTTACTATGACTAAAACATTACACATATACTTGTTTTTGTATGATTTTCAGCTGTGGAACATGTGAGATACAACATCTATTCTGATGCTAAGAAGTTTTCCTCTGCTTTGTTTTTGAAGGTATGGGCTGTTTGAGAAGCAGCTCACACTCCTTGAGGAGGCCGAAGGAGGCTTTGATCAGTTCACACGCAGCTATGAGAGTTACGGAGTACAGCGGATGCCAGACAACAGCCTTGTCTTTAAGGAGTGGGCCCCGGCCGCCGAGGCTCTGTTCCTCACTGGAGACTTCAGTATGTCTTTTCTCATTCTGAGGCCTTTTCCCCAAAGCCCTAGGCACTTGCCATCTTCCCGTCGGGTAGTACTGCAGTGATTTTTGTTAGATCTCGAATCCCATTAAAATTAGGCGTAAAGCAAAAATTCAATATTAAGTTAACTTCAGCTAAGAAGATAAAGTTCAGCTAAATGCCAAATTAAAATGAAAAAATACAATATATTTTAATGTAAAAATAAATATATCGATGGAACATCCCAAGGGGTTTCCCTTATAAAAAAAATAAATAAATCAAAAAATCATTATGTTTAAAATGCAAGTAAGTAGTAAATAGTAAGGTAAAATAATTGATTTAGTACAAATATTTAATTTTTTATACAAGTAAATTTCTCTGCATAAAAATAATGATTATTATAATGGCTTAAAATAAATCGATACTGTATTACTCATACCATGCAATACAATTTTATTAATAAAGTAAGGTAAAATATTTGATTGATTTTTAAATGTATTAAAATAAAACGTATTATGCAAGACAATAGCTGATTGCTTTAATATTAAGCTAAGTACAGTGCTTTACGTAAAGCAGAATATTTCAGATTTAGTAGCACAGTAACTGATGTGTTATACTTTGTACATTAATAATGGCTTACAATATTAAGATATACCATATTACACCTACAATAAAACAAGGTAAATAATAGGGGCAAATATTTAATCTACTTTCAGATTTTGCAGTAAACGCAGTAAACTTTAATACAGTTAACTGGACACTGTACATCAATATTGATTATTTTAATTATTTAAAAAATATTAATATATTATTATACTACATGTACTACACTTAAAATGCAGCAGTTCTATGTACACACTAAGGTAAAATACTTGGCTTATTTTTAGAGGCTGTGTATTGACTAAATTAATTTAATGTGGTACGTATTCATACTGTATTATGGTCATACCATATTATTCTAAAAATGGAAGGGATAAGGCATAACGTTGATTTATTTTTAATATTTTGTTTTCTGCAAATAGTGTAGCGTTATACTGTATAACAGGTGTAGTCAAAAACTTTCCAACTGTGCCACAATTTATAATTCAGAAAGTTTTGTTATCGTACTGATGTTTTGTTGTTTTGCAGAATTCATAAATCATACAAGAGTTAGTCTGCCTATTCATCTATGTCTTATGTCAATTTGTAGTTGACTGTTTGTTCTCTTTGACAGATCATTTTTTCCATCTTAAACCAGATGAAAGAACATTGTGTTCAGGTTAAGACAAAAAGGAGAATCCCTTCAAGGTTATTTGAATCAGAAATTGCCTACAAGACCAAATGCAGTCAGTCAGGCAGTCACCTAAGGGCCTTTCTTTTGAAATCTTTTGTTTGTCTGGCATAATGATTTCTCACCAAAAAGTGCATGAATGCAGGATTCGAAGGCATTTGCTTGTCTTTTCTAGTCATTAGGAAGTACACGTTTTTTTTTCTTAAAGAAGTAATGAGCCAGACTTTACAGACTGCAGGCCAAAATCTGTAGTCTTTGATCACATGGCAGAACTTACATTGCTTTTGAATAAACAATGGTTGTTAGACATTTTATGAGAAAGAATGAAAATTAGGCAACAGATAGATAAGCATCACTATTACTGTTTCTCAGGATTTGAACAAACTTTTAACACTAATGATTCAAGTTCTGCATACAGTGTGAGAGACGCAATTAACACTCAAATCATGCAGATTATTCAATAATGTAAGATCATCCTGTTGAATTTGCAGCAAACAAAAAAACTAGCATCTGCTGTCAAGAATTTACAGACATACTGTTATCTGTATATTTTTATCTGTATATTTTACAACTTGTATAACTTCCATATGAGCGATGTTGTGTTTCTGGATGCATGAAGTAAATGAACGACGTGTGCTTTGTAGTTTTTAAAGAACCCTTAAATATGAGTTAATTAGGTTATATTAGACAAATATAGATCAGTGTATTGAAAGTTTAGAAATATAGAAAGTACTTTTTAAATGCATGCGTACAGTACATTGCCATGACGATGCTAAAACGATGTATCGCGCAGCCCTATTAGAGGTTTTCATCTCAAACTGAATCTATATTGTTAATTTAAATTGTAGCTTGATTAGTATGCTCTGTTTAAGTTATTAGACATGTTTTCATCAAAAAAACTCTAAACACTTTATTGGTCGCCAACATTTTGGAAATGCTGTCAAATGATGCTATTGAAGTCCGTTTTGAATTCCTTGACGATCATCGTTATAAACAACCTTACTTTTTCCAAACCTGTATGAATTTCCATTGAGCACAAAGGAAGTCGTTTCCAAATTCACATTCAGTTTTATGGTTGTGAACAGTTAAACAATCAGCTAGTTTTGCACATCCCTATTTCCCATTACCTAGCAACCATTCAGAACCCCCTAGCAACCATCCAACAGCACACTTAAAAGCACACCTAGCATCTTACCAAACACTCATCACACCATCCTTACAAGTTTTACACAGAAAAAAAACACTTACTTTTTCTTCAAAAAATCTCTATGTAATATTATGTATCAAACAGGGGTTTTAACTGCAGTTTCTTTCTTTTAATAGATGGCTGGAATAATTTTTCACATCCCTACACTAAAAAGGACTTTGGGAAATGGGAGCTGCGCATACCCCCAAAAGAGGACAAGACACCTGCTGTCGCTCATAACTCCAAGCTGAAGGTGAGCAGACACATTAGCTGGTTTGTTTACTTCATTAGCCTGAATGAGGCGCTGAGGTATTATGAAGGCTTTATGTGCTGTCAAGACGGCTTTAATATTCAGCCGTTTTATGGATGTCAGTGTTAAAGATACAGCAACAGCTGTGACTTTCAAGCCATTTGATGCTCTTCGGCAGCATATGTTTTTAATAACGTCGCTCCAATTTGGAGCCTCACACCCATGAGGTTTAAAACCCAGAGCTTTAATTTGAAACAAATTGAAGCGTGGTCCTGTGGGATCGGTCGGACTCTTCACTCAGTTCGAGATTGTACTTTCAATTAAAGGCAACAAGCTGAATGGACTTTATTTACTTTAACACACAATCTTGATATTATTTTGAACGATTCCACCATTTTCTCTCATCAAAAGTTCACCGCTTGCTCTGCTGCTTTCCATCATCTACTGGCCACACTGTCAAGAAATTGGGTCTTTTCATTGTAATTTCAGTAAATATTTAAATATTGATTTGTCACTGGTAGTTCATGTTACAGAGATAATTTACCCAAGATTGAAAATTTTTTCATTTTCTCACGAAATCATGAGAATTTGGTTCAACTTTGAAACACAAATTAAGTTATGTAAAATAAGAACAGAGTTTCTGTCTCTCTGTTGAAAGTCTAGTTAGCCTATTTAAATCCAATCATCTTCATCATAATAAAAAGTAGCATCTTTTCACAAGACTTGTATTAAACCGCTAGATTCATATGGATCGCCTTTATAACCTTCTGGATCTTATGCATTTTGTTTCCCTGGACTTTCTGTAGAGGGACAGAAACATCTCAGGTTATGATAAAAATCTTCATTTGTGTTTTGAAGATCAATCAGTCTCGTGAAGGAGAGCAAATTATGGTAGAATTGTCTCTTTAACTAATGGCATTATTATTGTTTAGAAAAAAAGAAAAAGAAAAATCTTATCCTTAAAGGGATAGTTCACCAAAAATGAAAACCAAATCTGAATGAATCTCTGTTGAGCAAAAAAGATGATATTTTGAACAATGGTAGCCATTGACTTTCATAGTATGGGTAAATTTACTATGGTAGTCAATGGCTACCGTCAACTGTTTGGTTCTACACAAATATAAACAAATCTAATCAAATCCAAATCCTATCCAGTCAAAGTTCCACATGCATACTTTGTTGTTTTTTGTGATATTTAAAACTTTTATGTCATATTCATGAATGGTTTATGTTTATTGAATCTACAAATGTCATGGCATAACCATCAAGTGAAATTCATATATTTTCTTTACACCCTTGTAAATCATAATCATTTAAAAAATGTTTAAATAAATATAAAATAAATATTAAATATAATTTCAAAGTTAGTATTTATTTATTACATATTATTATTATTATTATTATTATTATTATTATTATTATTATTATTGTTGTTGTTGTTGTTGTTGTTGTGGAAATGTTCAATTTAAATAATATCGTTAAGTTGCACCACATGACATTTTGTGACCCTAAACAAATAGTTTTTTTTTCATTTATCATTATAGGGTGGCTGCGCACACACACATTTACAGTCATGTGAAAATGTTAGGACACCCTATTAAATTCCATGGTTTTCCTTAACCGGGCACAATAAAAAAAAAAAAAAACTTGTTCTTTTCAGGTCTGTGTGTTATCTCGATGCAAAAGAGGAAAGCCATCAGAAATGATGCAATTGTTCTCGCCATCAATCTGGGTAGGGAAGCGCAAACAATTTGAAAGTCCATCATTCTACAGAGAGGGAGATTATTCACAAGTGAAAGACATTCAGAACAGACACCAATCCTTCTATGAGTGGATGTCCCAGCAAATTCAACCAAAGATCAGTCTGTGTAATGCACAGAGAAATGTCAGACAACCCAATAACTTCACTGCAGGCTCTACAGACCTCATTTAAGATGTTAAATGCAAAAAATCATGACAGTGCAGTTGAGAAAAATATGGGACAGGCATGGCAAGTTTGAAAGGGTTCCCAGAAGATATAAATATCTAAAGAAAAAAAAAGTATGGCAGCACAGTTTAGGTTTGCAAAGTTGCACCTGAACAAACCATGAGTCTTCTATAACAATGTCTTTTCAACAGACGAGACCAGAGATATTTGGCCAGAATGCACAGCAGCACACTTTGCGAAATCCTAAAGAGCACATCAGCACAAACACCTCATACCAAAAATCACTCATGGTGTCTGAGGACTGATGATTTTGGGCTTTGTTTTGTAGACACAGGACCTCGGCACCTCACAGTCACTGAGTCGAGCATGAACTCCTCTGTATACTAAAGTATTCTAGAGTCAAATGTGAGGGCATCCATCAAACAGCTAAACTTGGCCAAGATTTGGTGATGCACCAGGACAATGGTACTAAGCACACCAGCAAATCCACAACAGCTGAAAAGAAAATCAAATAAAGACACTGTGTGTGTGTCATGTGATACTGTTCATCTGAGGCTTTATTTCCAAATGTTAAGACTTTCCAAGGACCTGATCATTTTTAATTATCTCCTGTTAAAGAAACCCATGGAAGTTCATAGGGTGTCCTAACATTTTCATATGATTGTATCTTCAAACAACTTGTGAAAATGCAATGCATTTTAAAATAAATGAATTAACCAAAAAATAGCATAATGTCAAAACCTATTTGCAGATTGTAAAATGAGATTCAATTCTAATCTATCTGCTTAGAAAGCTGGTTCTGTATCAGTGTATTTAGTCCAGTCTCTTGCTCTCATGCTGTCTATTATGTTTTGTGAAACACTGGGAGAGGCTTGATTGATGGCAGGTTAGATGCAACTCGCTGGGCAAAGGCTGCTTTACTGGTTGCTTTGTTCCTGTTGTCTTCTTGGGTCAGGCTCTGGACGATAAGAAGCAGATGCAGACCCTGGCCCTGTCCCAGTTCAGGCCCTCAGACTGGACTCGGATGAGTTGAGTGTCAGCTGGATTTTATTCCTGGTGAAAAGTAGTCAGGCCAGACTTAGATTATGCAGGAAGTGGACTGTCCGATTCTTTCTGCTTCACACCTCAGCCTCATATCATTATGGAGAGACCTTCTGTGTTAAAAACAGTGATGGGCCAACCTGATCTCACGGCAATTTGTACATATTTTACGAGGTGGAGTTACGAGGGGAGTAACAGTGGCCGTACCTCGAGAAGTGCAATGCGCTGACTGAGACAACGGTCTGTTTTTGCCATATTGGTACTGTTTGGAGTAGTTTATAATAATGTTGTTTGTCCAGTGGTTTAAGCTGCACTAAGTTAAACATATGCATGCATTCAGATTACAATACACACACACACTCTCGACACCTTTTGTTATTTGTTATTATGTTTGTTTCTGTTGCCAAATTGGTTTGGAACAATTGTTAAATAATTGCACAATTATGCGTGACTATCTGTTTAAATGACATTTTTATCACTAAGGTAGCATTGATTTAAAGTTGGTTCAATAAAAAAAAATAGCTTAGATGTAGTTAAGCTACTTTTGGCATGTTGCTGTAACTTAGCTTGCTACATTTCTCAGGGTAATAGCTTTAGTGTAGTTAAGCTACATTCAATGTAGAGTAACTGATAGCTTATAGCTTACTACATTTTATAAGTAGCTTGCCCAACACCGATTACAAAGGGTGTTTTGTGCACCTGTTGAATACAATCAAAGCATAATATAAGACAGAGATAGTATTATATACAATTTGACAGACTTACATTAACCAGTAATTAAATGGGTATAAAATAAAATAGATTTTTTCAGGTGGTTGCAGGAAATATAGCACGGCTCATTTTGTTGAATTGTAAGAATTGCATGAAATATTCTAGAAATAAATAGATTCAAATTCTCCACACAAACAAATCAAATAAATATAAAATATTTAAACATTAGAAGTTTATTTAAAACTCGATGTTTTTTTTGCATTAAGCCCTAAATATGACAATATTCGTACAAAAACCTTAGTGTTTGTTTGTGATGATTATTGATTAAAAAAATTAGAGGACAAAAGGTTTCACATTTTACATATTATTAGTTTTTACATTTTCATCAGAGACGAGTGTTTCCATTTTTCGTTTGAAGTTTTTTTCCTTCCTCTATATAACTGTAATGTCTGTTTTTTCACTCAATCTTTCACAAAATTTTAAGTTCAGATCAGTTTAATGTTTTGGAAAATGAAAAAAGCAAGTGGCACCCACTGTATATAGTCAGAATTATAAATAAAATATTAATTACTTACATTGGAATATTATAATATAATATAACTTTTTATTTATTTATTTGTTTTAAATATTTTTTTATTAAAATTGTGCTGATTAATATTTTTTAAATCATGGAAAGAAAGAAAGAAAAAAAAAAATATATATATATATATATATATAATATCAATGAAAATGTCTTTAATGTCACTATTAATAACATGCATCCTTGCTCAATAAAATTATTAATTTCTTAAAAATGGCCCAAAATTTTAAGTAGTAGTAGAGAAAAGTTCCAAATTGTTATTATGATTGGAACAGAAATATATATTCCTTATTCTAAATAATGCTAAACAGTTCCTGGCAAGGTCAGAAAAATTAATTGCAAGTAAATGTTTCCACTAAACCTGTGACCGGACCCTAATATACAGCAGTGGTAGACATTAAATGAACTTGGGAAGAGTTTTGTCATCATCCATTTATCCTCCACCTCACCCTGCTTTCATTGACACCATGTGTCTGCTATTTTCTGCCATTTTCTCTCCATCAGTCGGTCTGGCTCAGCATCTGTCCATTCTTGCACTCTTTTCTGGGTAATTATATAAACTAGCAGACCTGTGGTGTGGCGGTTTGGCCCTCCCGCATGTCCTCGGGTGAGAAGCCGCTAATGATTGAGCCCCACTGGGACGCTGCTCTGTAGGTCACCGGCAGGTGCCAATGGCTCTGTCATTACCTCTTGCTGGCAGCTTATAGAGGGGACCATCAAATGATCCATTTGCTTTTTGGCCCGGGAAAGAGAGAGATAGGGAGACTCAGGATGGAGAGCTCCCGCGGGTGCATTCACACAGCGAGAGATGCTCCGTTATCAATCTGCTCTCCTGTACTGACAGTCGCGTGACTCAGAAGAGTCTCGGAGTGAGTTACACTGCAGTCAAACACCTCTCACTCTTGTTTGGAAAGTCAATGCCTTAGGCTAGTATACTTTGAGTGTAGTTGTCAGGTTAGAGCAAAATTTAGGTTAAGTGAATTATAATACCATTTGGTATGTTTTTAAAGACTTTTGGATTAAAGCACACAGGAAGACGTGTCCTCATAAACTGTTCACATTGTGGTACCTACACTGTAATAAGTACCAAAGCCGTCACTAGAGCAGTACCTACCCAAAAAGTAATTTTTTCTGTACCTTGTTGGTATTATTATGTACACTTTAGTGTTGAACTTTTTTGTTTTCTATAGATGTATGTTAATACTTGTTTGTTTTTTATATAATGTATAATGTTTTAGAAGAGTATAAGAAGATTCTTTAACTTATTATGGCTGCGTTTATTTGATTTAAAATATAATAAATTAAAAGTAATGCAAGATATTTTTTGTTTGTGTATTTTTATTTTATTTTTGAGCAAATTATATTTAGTTACATATTTAATAATATAGAATAACATAACTTTAATATCTCAAGGGATGTGTAGCATTACCGCAGTTTTTAGAGTTACTAAATATGATATTAATTAAATTGCAGTATAATATAATATCAGATTTGACAACTCCTAATATTAGGTGTATTAGAGATACTGGTAATAAAAAATAAAACTGGTAATACAAAAATGCATTCTCTAAAGAGTATATATAATATATAAAATAATGTAATTAAAATTACTTGGGGCTAGTATTGTAGTATTACTGCAATTGTTTGATTACTATATTATTCATTGTAATTTACAACCTCTTTTCAGTTTTGGCGTCTGTAGATCATGTGCCGCCTCCTCAGTTGCACATCTACACTTCTACAGATCAATGAAAATACACACCTGCTTTCGAATGCCCTTTAGAAAGGATAGCTTCTGTGGTCTAATCTAAGACACATGATGAGTTTTTAATATCTGCAAGTGAATAGTTTTGCTCTAGCTATAAATAACAATGCCAATAGTACACAAAGTATTAAATGGCCCTTTCCGTTTCTGATCAATGCTTTTGTGCTGGCTAATAGCTTTATTTTAGACAGCTCTAGAAATCTTCTCCATGAGGAAACAGTGTGTCATAATAAACTTTTCCTGAAAAAAAGTCATAGTCAGAATGTTCAGGCTGCTTATTTTCAAACATTTCACGATTTTGCACTTCCTTATAATAATTTAGCATGTCTGCCGTGCTGTCCAAGGACTCCGAACCCTAGTAGTTTGAACCCTATCGAGGGCTGAGCTCGTCGTCTGGCTCGATCTCTGCGTGCCCACCCCAACCCCCATAGGTGGGATAGCAAAAGAGAAGAAACCTCTGATGCAGGCGGGGGCAGGAAAGCCTCTGTGGAGGCAATTCTGCCTTTTAATTCACAATTCTGACTTTATATCTCGCAATTCTGACTTTATATCTCTAATAACTCACATTTCTGACTTTATATCTCGCAATTCTGACTTCATGACTTCATGAACAAAAAATATATATATATATCTTTTCAGAGATAAAATGTTGCAATCACCTTTTTTTATTTTTTATACAGTGGCGGAACCGGGCTTCCATACTAAACAGTTTGATTTTCACAAATTTGAAATTAAAAAGTTGTTAAACTCATCACTGACAGTAGAACACACTTCAGGACTAGAGTTGAGGAGCTCTGACGTACAACAAAGAAATTAGTTGTTGTTTTCTGTGTATTTCAGTTGCTTTCGAATGGATGCCTATTGGGGTCAAATTGACGAACATCCCAAACGTATAAAAATGTCTTTATGCATATTTAACAACACATCAGCATGTTGAAACTTTGCATGCATGTTCATGACCCTAAATGGGGAAAAGTCACAACATTTCAAGAAAAAATAAATTAGGTTTATTAGTATTTTAAATATTTTAAATTGTAAAAAATAAATGATAGCTAATTTTTACCTTTTCTGGCTGACAAAGTATTTATTTATATTAAAATGACTGGGAAATGCTACGTATTTGCTTTTTTGGATAGAAAAAAACTAAAATAACAAAATATAACCAATATATGTTATTACTTTGGTTCTGTAGAGTGGCGTTAGAACATAAAAATAGGCGGGTCAAATTAAACCGCTGAAAGTACAAACATAATTTCAAAACACATCAGCGAGTTGAAACTTTGCATGCATATTCTTGACCCTAAATGAGGAAAAGTCACAAAATGTCAGGAAAAAAAAAACACATAAGTTAACTGATATTTCAGTTAACTCAAAAACCCAAAAGGGTAAAATTGACCCGGAACAGTATATGAGGTTTTTTTTTTTTTTAATCTCATAACCTTTATCTTGTAATTTTGATGTAGTAAATCATAATTTTGTCTTTTTATCAGATTTTTCACCTTTTATCTCATAATTATGACTTAAGTACGTCATATGTTCCGCTCAAAATAATAATAAAAAAGTCAACATTTTTACTTTTTAAGGGACATTTTTTTCTTATGTGGTGGAAATGCGATTCCATCTCTTCATTAACTAGTGGAAATTCTTTCATTAATTCTGCATGTAAATCAAAATAAGTTTATTAGTATAAATAAAAAGAAATAAGTTGAACAGAATGTCAAGCCTGATTATTTCCATAATTTAAAACCTAAATTCCTAAAACAGCTCCAGAAACTAATAAAAAAACTCCAAAATCTAGCAACAACAATAATGATAACAACAACAACAACAATAATAATAATAATAAAAGTAAATAATAATAAATTGTCTTATTTTTAGTGTTCTCTGGAAAGTCATGGAGGTTTGAAATAGAAAATAAAAGTGAGAAAATGGTGACAATTACTATTTTTGAGTCAGTTGCTGCTTTAAAACCTGGCACAAACCAAGTTCCCTCGTAATCTTTCCTGGCCTCTCTGTCTATAGTTGTAATCTAGGGCATATTGGTAAAAACAGAAAGTGTTTGATCTATTATTCATCTTACGCTTTCAAGTTTGTATGTATATGCCTGTAAAGCAAGTACCAAGCTAAAAATATAAGTAAACACAAATGTTTCCCAGAATCACTGCACATTTATTGCCACACTCAGTGATTTTAAATCGGTTACCACATTAAAACCCGTGCAATTCTCTCTCATGCACCATTCAGATGATGCTTGTTGCCACAAATATATTTTTGCTTCAAATCCAATGTTCCTCAGTTATAAAACCTCTTTCACCTGCAGCGGTCAGACTGAACTCAAACGTCCTTTTTGCTTGTAGCCTGTGACCTTTCTGCATGAGATTGGTCCTTTATCCCTGCTCTCTGGCAGCTGTAAACACATTTTCTCTTACCTGCATTACCCAGTGCCCTTTGCTTGTGCCCACGTCCCGACCCTCTCTCTGTGCCCTTGCCGTTACATCCCTCATTTGTCTCTCTTCCCAGGTGGTTGTTCACACCAGAGCGGGTGAGCGGCTGTATCGAATCTCACCTTGGGCAAAGTATGTGACCAGGCATGAGAAGTCCGTCATCTATGATTGGGTACATTGGGACCCTCCTCAGCCTTACATTGTAAGTGATTATTTCCCTCCAGCACCGGTGTGCCACAACCTTTGTTTTGTAGTGAATTATAATAGGTCCTCAAATTTGAACCCTTTTCATTTTTTTAAGTATAACGATGTACATGTAATGAACTCTTAATTTGGAGGACCATGTAAGTGAGAATAGTATGGAGTCTTATTTCTGCCACTTTTTAGTATAATATATTGTTGTAATATAAGTCTCAAAGTTTTTACTTTTTTGTTATTTTATTTGTTTACATCTTTCTGTTAACATATTTTTGATTCTGAATTTGCGTCTCAGTTTTTTTTTTTTTTTTTTCTGTAATTCAAATCTTTCAAATTGCATTTCTGGCATTTTTCTGAGTTTACATCCTACAATTATATCCTTTTTCTGACGTTTTTCTTTGAAATCGTTACATACCACAATCCTAATTTTTTTAAGAGTAATTCTAAGATTTTAACATCTTATAATTATGGTATTTTTTTTTCTGAATTACGGTAAATTCTGACTTTTTTCTTGGTATTCTGAGTTTACATCTTGAAAGTGAAAAATTACAATCTGATATACCAAAAAGTTAAAAAATAATAACACAAAAATACACAATAACCTTTTTTATTTTTATATAATAATATTATTTGAATAATAATATTTATTTATTTTTTTATTCCATTGCAGAAATTGTGTTGTGTGAATACTGTATATTCCCTATTTATTAAAGTTTCTAAGTAAAAGAAAACTGTTTCTGAAAAAAGGAGGATGTAGAAAATGTCTTTAATACAACATGAGCCATTTCATTGCTTTCTACTTAAGTAATTTTGCTTTAATGTCAAGTCAAGCCTGTGAACATCGTCTTCTCAGACTATGAATTATATATGCTGTTAATGTCCTCCAGTCGTGATTCATGATTTGGTGAGATTCCCCAAATTAGCTACTGTCAGCTCTGTTCAGCGGCTCCATCTTATCTTCAGTTGTATTGGCATGTACTGTGATGTTAAATTTGGATGAAGAATTATTTCAGAGATATTTCCCTGCTGTTTCTGTGCCAGCACAAGCACCCTCGTCCACAGAAGCCCAGGAGCTTGCGGATATACGAGTCCCACATCGGCATTGCTTCTCCGGAGGGCAAAGTGGCATCCTACAGCAACTTTACACACAATGTGCTGCCTAGGATCAAAGATCTTGGTAAGGGACTGCGTTGTTAACACACAATGTTGCTATAATGAGAATTTATGATTAATAGACTTTGGTTCAAAGAAGGCTTCATCTTGACATTTTGAATTTTTTTTAATAGACATTTTTATTGTTTTGTTCTGTGTTGTGATGTTTTGTTTGCATTGGCTTTTAATATTTGACAGTTTTACAAAAGCTTTAAACATTTCTTAAATCAAATTACTTTAACTGTTCATGACTGTGTCTCTTGACCGATTGATATTTCTCGGTGGCCTTTTGAAACTAAATGTTTAAACAATTGTCTCTTTTTATTGCATTCAGCTTAGAATTTGGCACAAGTTTTAATACTCGTTCTTTCTTTAAATCATTGTTTTAGCTAAACCTTTCAAATGGAAAGACATTTCAGACGGCAAAGATAATTACTACATAATGTTATGCTCTTAGAGAGACGCTTTCATTGTGCTCTGCTAACAAAAAGCACAATGGGTCTTCGTCAGTTGCTGGTATGTAAAGCGCTTTTTGATGCATTACAGAGAAATACTGAATTACTGTGGTAGAGTGTTACCATGTGTTTTGGAGATATATCATGATATACCTTGCTAAATTACTATTTTGATCATTTCACACAATGGTACATATCAAGGTATTACCATCCAGTGCATCACTGTATGATGGTACCATCACAGTTCATTTTTGTCAGCATACAAGCATTATTTTTAGACTGGAGAGAGGTTATGTTCTACCTGCCAACATTCCTCCTTCATCACAAAGTATCTGAGCTGCAGTGGTGCTTAACCTGACAGACCTGCCGCATTGACAATGAGCCACTGGCCTTGGTGCCAATATTCTGGGGAGGCCGCTATCTCAACTAAGCCCCTTTCTGCAGGTCAACACCCTGTTTACAGGCTTTAGCTGCCATGTGGAGTGTTCATTAGTGCTGTCGTAGACGAGGGCTGGAGAGAGGTGTGTTTGAGTGCGTCAATGGGTTTTGGAGATGCAGGGAGTATTTACCAAATGCAGAAGATGAGGTTTAGAAGCCTGTGGATGTGAGATTGGGGTGATGTGACAGATGTGAAAATTCTTTATTTCCTCCCTGTAACGTAAAAGATGTCTGTTTTTAAGGAGTGTAAAGGCCATTGCACACCCGAGTCTGATGTAATTAGTGATTATTTTCCTAAACCCTCATTAGTTATGTAATAAATTAACAATAATGAAAAAACTGAAGTACATGTGTAACAGTAAATTGGATCCGTGCGGCTCATAAAGTGAGTGCTTTCTACTGGGTGCTTCATGCAATATTCCTTGTTGCTCTGGACTAGTGGATTGACCTCAGGTAGGCCAGGGGCAAAGTGATGATGCTAGGACACCATCCGGGCTGTCGGTGGGTCCCCTTCGGTGGAAATTGTGGACCAGGGGCACCTAGACCAGACTAAAAGGACACTTTTGCATTGCGACAGGGGCTCAAGCTACGCCACTTTTATCATCTAAATCAGGGTTTCCCAAACTTTTCAGCTTATGACCCCCAAAATAACTGTAGCAGTGACTCGTGACCCCCACTATCCTCGGAAGTGGTTAAAATATACAAATGTTGCACGCAACGGTGCACATGCGCCAATAGACCTATCCAAACATCAGCATGACAACACAAAAGAACACAATGCTCTAACAACCATATATATTATTTATAGTAATTTTCTCATTTGTTTTATATTAACAATATATCCTATCCAAACAAGAGCATGACAACTAGGGATGCTCCAAACATGATCAGCCAATATGTTTGCGCGCTGACGAGTTGCGCAGAACCACGCTGATAATGAACATGGTTTTGCGCAGCTCGTCAGTGTACAACGGCTGTGTGTAGTATATATGTCAAATCAAGCACCTGAGGGCATTTAGCGCTTATTACGGGACCGGCTTTACTGACAAAACGCACAAACATATCGGCCGAACGTGATCGGAGCATCCCTAATGACAACACAAAAGACTATTTTTAAATTGTTAATTACTCATTCGTTTAATTTCAACAAAACACCTCACCTAATGAGATGGGTGGCCACAATGCTTGGAGCACAGCAAGTCCATTCTTGGGTTAATTTTGGAGACCGCGACTCAGAGATCATCCTCCACATTCTGTTGCGACCTGTATTTCTCTTTAATGTACGTGAGTGCCGGAAAAGTCTTTTCGCACAAGTAGGTCTTGCAAAACAGCATCAGTACATCTATAGCGACCTTGGATAGTTGTGGGTATTCCCTTTTGACTGAAATCCAAAAGTCAGTCAGAGTCTTGGAATTAAACACTGTCTTCAAGTTTTGGTTGCATGACAGTTTAACCACTGCGTCCTCCTTCTTCTTCACTATGTTAACATTCAGCTTGTTTTCCTCCATGAATTCATCCAGCTCAGAAGACATATCAATCCTTCCTGTTTCAACTCACTCAGTCCAGCGCTCAAGTTTTTTCTTGAATACGTGGATTTTATCATTTAGCGAAACTATGTGCGTGTTCTCACCTTGCAATGGAATCTTAAGTCCATTCAGTTTTTTTAAATATGCAAGCCAAATACGCTGGCCTTGTTAACCAGTCAGGATCAGTGAGATGATCAGCGAGTTGGGACCCATGCTCCATCAGAAACATGCGCACTTCATCCCGCAGCTCAAACATGCTGCAGAGCACATTCCCTCGTGAAAGCCACCTGACTTCTGTATGGAAAAGCAAGCACTAATGCTCCGATCCCAGTTCGTTACAGAGACTGGCGAACACTCTGATATTGAGTAGATGAGCCTTATATAGTTGACCATTTGTAACAAAGTCTCAAGAACACGTTTAAGTTCTGGGTCAAGAAGACAGTCCACTCGCTCCAAGACAGTCCATCTTCTTTTAGTTTGTTGTCAAGTTTTGTGAAAATCTCCTAGCCTATGCATGTTCCCTCCAGTGGGGTGCAAAACAGAATGTCCTCGTTAAGTTTTCCATCAAAACTATCTGACGAATACAAGCAGCTGGGGAGAGTTTGATATATCTGTGGATTCGTCTCACTGTAAAGCATGTTTCCCTTCCTTCAATCTGTCCACCAGCTGACACTTAATGCCCTTGGCCATGTCGGATATACGTAAAATTCCCCCCGTTAGACTGATTCCAGCTCACGGGCCAGTTTATCCCCATGCATAACCCGCCTTATAGCTATAGCAGCGGGTTTAATGAGGGTTCCCCGGATCGTGTGTGGCTTTTTTGCCTGTGCAATTAAATATGAATCCTCAAATGATACCTGTTAGAACTGGAAAAGAGCTTGCAAAAAATCTGCTTCATTGAAACAGAGCTCTCTTTTTTTTTTTTTTTTTGTGTTTGTCTTTCAGTTTATTTATCTATCTTTATCTTTCTTCACAAGAACTTTTGTTTATTTGTTTTGTTTTGTTTGCATTAACCTTTTTTTTTTTTTTTTTTTTTGTTGTTTTTTTAATTTAGTTTTTGTGTTTTTTTTTTTTATGGGGGAGTGTTGTTTTGTTTATTTAGTTTATTTAGGGCTGTTAACTAACATTTAATTTTAAAATTGTATGTGTATGTTTCCAACATTTATTTAGTTAGAATTTTGTTTGTTTTTTAGTTTGTATATGTTTTATATTTGTTTATTTTTATTTAGCTGACAGTTTTATTTCAAGATAAGTTGGGGATGGCCTTATTAAATTTAGGAAAACTAATACTGGCTTTTTGGGTATTTTGGCTATAGTTTAGCTTATCCGCTTTTCCACAATCGGGCTGGGGTGCGTTTCCCAAAGGCATAGTTAGCCTACTATGGTCGCAAGTTCCGTTGTTACCAGCGTATTTCAAGGATTCAGTGTTTCCCGAAAGCATAGTTCAAACAAACATTCGCAGTCAACGTCACAAACGCTCGTGGCTTAAACTACAGCACTGGACCTGTGGTTAGAAGCATAGTTTCTTGTTAATAAGATATATAGGCTTTAATAAATATTTTCTTGGGCACAAGAAGCAAACTAACATGCATTACTATCTTTATCTTCCATTCTATCTAAACGCTGTTTTTGAAAAGTGCGCATGCGCAAAAAAGGCTAAAGGAACCTCGAAGTACGACGTAAGAGGGAACCGCGATGATTCAAAGATCAAATAAAGCAAAATGACAGTGAACAAAATTAATAAATTAGACAATGTGTGTCATGTTCAATACAGCAGCATCTTGGAGATCTCTAATCAGTTTAATAGCAGAAGGTATATGTTCACGACATGC
>JAUCMT010000028.1:1546727-1564141 GCA_032357475.1 Enteromius thamalakanensis
GACACATACTTCCTGTTTATATACCGTCGTGAGAGACTCCCGGGTCCTAGTGCCCTCACGATCTGGTGCGTGTGACACACATATTCAAAACCAAGGATAGTGGCAAATGTAAAAAAAAATGTAAAATTTAAACTTATTAGTGTTTGAGGTGAAAGTAATTAGTCTTTTAATTTATAAATTATTAATTTATAATTTCTTTTTTGTTGTATGTATGCCTGGCAAAACTTTATAAATATTAATATTTTTTAAAGCATATACATATTTTTATAGTTCTGAAAACTTTAAAAGACATGGATTATATTTTTTTAATAATTTAAAATATGTATTTGTTTGTTTGTTTGTTTGTTAATTCTTTTTTGCCTTTATTCCTATAGGACAAGAAAGATATTAAAATCTGTGTAGGAGAGATAGAAATGAAATGGAATTGGAGATAGATTGGAAATGAGTTCAGTGTTTGGTTGCAAAGCACTGCTGCACCATATGTTAGAGTGCAGCCCAAAAGACAATGCCCCCCAAAAATAGAGGCTTATTGTGTTATCTTTTCATGTTTATTCTTTATCTATCTTCAGATCAAATAGCTTAAGTTGTTTGTGTATTTGTCTTGCGCAAAGAAAACACTGTTAATCACAGTTTGCAGTAGTCGGCCATTGTTACAGCCCTAACTGTAAAGCCGACTCGAGCAATGTTTCTCCTTTACGTTTTCTTTAGCACATCTTGCAACAAGCAGATGTTCTGTATTCTGAAATCAGTGCATCTTGTGTTTTGCGATAAACTCAGAAAGATATCTCTATACTTTTGAAAGGATTGGTCTTTTCAGAGAGTCAGACTGCTGCTAGTTTCAAGCTTAACCCAAGTCAAGGAGCATGCAGCAACCTCTGCCCAGACTGCTCTTATATCTGCCTTCATCTGTTCTTCTCTCCAGTCGTTACGGCACCCCAGAGGAACTCAAGGAGCTGATTGACGTGGCTCACTCTCTGGGTATCATCGTCCTGCTCGATATGGTGCACAGCCACGCATCCAAGAACACAGAGGACGGGCTGAACTGCTTTGACGGCTCTGACTCCTGTTTCTTTCACAGCGGGCCCCGTGGAGAACATAGCCTCTGGGACAGCAGACTCTTCAACTACTCTGGGTGAGACTCAAGTTTGTTTTTCACATTTCAAACACCCTTTGCTTCATGCTTCACGTGAGTTACACGGCTCTCTCATCACACCACGGCTTTTGTAACAGCGTTGTGTAACACAGGAGCTCTTCTAAAATCTAGGATGCGTTCCAGAACCTAGTGAGCTGTCTACAGAAGCAGCATAGACAGTCTTTTGACTGGAAGGCTGTTCTGGTAATTATGCTGCCTTTCGAGGATACCTTGTTTTTTGCCAAATTGTTCTCAAGGGCTAACAGCCTCCTTTAGAAACTACAGTTGAAATGTAGCTTTTAACTGATACTTGTTTTAACTGATTTAAGCTTTTAACTGATACTTAGCAAGAAATATTGGGGGGAGGGGTGGGGTGCTTTTTCAAAAGGAACATGTTTGTACCTAGAGGATCCATTTTGGTACCTTAAAGGTACATATTATTACTTAAATATACATATTTGAACATATGTAAAAGGGAAAAAAGTGTACTTTTTGAAAAAGGTACTGCCCCTTTTGCACCTTTATTTCTGAGAGTGTACTTCATTTAGTATAACCTTTGTATTAAATTACAAAAAAATTAAAAACGACAACTGCTAAGAAACCTGGAAATGTAAAAAGATCTGTGCAGGAGAAATTTATTATAAATATTTGTTTATGTCTGGATGAATCGTGTTTAAATGGTGACAAGCTTGGATGAAAAAAAAAAGGAATTTGGGATAAACACTTGTACAATTTGTTTAAAAATAAATAATATTTGAAGATTGACAAACTTAATATAAATCAGACATACAGTATCTGATGGATAATACTAGAGAAGTTCAGAATTATGTAGATATTATTCGAAAATAAATAGTATAACACTTTATTTTAGGGTGTGTTAACCTGTTGCTTATTAGCATGCATATTACTACAACATTAGCCATTTATTAGTGATAATTAAGCAGATATTAATGCCTTATTCTGCATTCCTAATCCTACCCAATAACTAAACTTAACACCTACCTGTTATAAAGTGTTACCAGTATAAACTGTTTGTTTGCTTTGGATTTTCATGTTTACTAGAATAGCACAGTTAGCTTAGCTTAGCAACATGCTAACACCAAACTATTTCTAAGCTTCAGAATTTTTTGGCTAGTTATTTATTTAGGAATATTATTTTAAAGATTCTTCCCATTCCTTTTTCAAATTAGCTGACAGAACAGTTGAATATTTCACCTTCTCTCCTCTAGCTCACTCAAAACACTGTTTGGAATCATCTACTTTGAAATGGACGCTACAAACACATGCAGTAGGATTTTCAGGATTTCTGTTACGCCGTATTTGTGATTCTTTTCATTATTATTTATTTTTTTCTACTCTAAACGGCACAGGTAGCTAGGTTTTTGAAAGCCCCCGTTTCCAGTGGTTGAATACCTATTTAAGCTATTATTATTGTGCGAATCATTGAATACGTTTTTAATTGTTTTTGTACACATTAAGGCAGGCTCGTTTTGTCATTTAAAGCATCTCAATCTGTTTTCTTTAGCATTGTATGCCTTGAATGCCACTTTTAAAAAGCTTTCGAGATCTTTGTTCACTCCCTCTAAGCACTTATATAGAATGACATTAAATCAACAGCACTAGCTATTTTGAGTATATCGCGTATCCTTAATGTTTCTTTTGCTCTAATGTCTAATTTCAAGCACTCAAGTTTTCTGTTCTGGAACTATGCAAGTTTATAAGTGTGTGTGCTTTTGAGTCGTGCTCACAGGTCATATCTCTGTAATTAATAATGTGGCATGGAATTATGCTTCCATAATTAGTTCACCTCATCAGCACATTTGTTTGCCCATAATCAAGCATTAACATGTCCTTATCTCACGCAACGGAATATTCATGTAAAATTCTTAAGATGCTTTCTGTTTATGAATAATCATTGCAGCATTTGCCTATTTAGACTCATTCATCTCTGAAAACAAAGAGACAATGCAAAGCGCTAAGAGGCTTAGAAAAGCAGAACCCACAGTAGACCAAGTTGTAGGAACAGTTCTGTCATTATTTACTCACCCTCATGTCGCTCCAAACTTGCTAGACTTTGTTCCATCGAGCACAAAAGCGCAACTTTCCAGTGCTTAAACTGGTTTGGAATGACATAAGAGTAAGTAATTGATAACTTGACATTTTAAGGTGTAGTGTCTCTTTAAATTATAAGAACATGTCACTTTCACAGTAAGGCAGGGTAGTTGGAACGTATATTTGACTTGGTCAGTTTTCATCAGTATAGCTAAAAATGCACTATAGCCATTAGACTTTCATCACAACCATATGCCAGCTAATATGTTAATTTCCCTTTTCCCCCACTCTCGAACCCATACTGAGTGAGTCTTTAAATTGGAACACCTACTGTACTCTATTTGCCTCTGGCAGTATTCCCATTGCACCGTCTTGGGCTGACAGCAATTACTTCAATGTTGTATATGAAACCTTTCTGCCAAAGCGCAGTGTGAATTCTCCATCAATATGTCCTTCCTCGTTGTTCACTCCCTTTGTCTCTGAAGTCTTGCATGTTAAATATGCTGTCTAAAATTCAGCTAATCACTTTGAAAATGCAATAATTGCCACACCGTTCTATTCGAAACGATGTGCTCGGAGTAAGAAATATTGGCCTTTTACAAACTGATTAGATATTTTTCTCGCAGTATTCTTGTTTGTGAAATATTTTGAATAATTTTGACTTAATAATCGCAATAAATTCTTCAGCCTTGTAACAGAGTTCAGTAACCTAACTGTAGTCTTGTTTCCAAGTAATGGAAATGTCTTGGATTAAAATCCAATTAAACCCATGTGTGCTATTTTAAGATTAATCTTCTGCAATATATTGGACAGCAACTGTTTGTCTTATGAACAGTTTTGGGGAGTAACTAGTTACATGGAACAGAGTCATGTAATTTAATTACAAAACAAGTGTAACTAATCCATTACTGAGAAAAAAAGTAGTAAGTACTTATGAAAATGGTAGCAATTATAAAGGGGGGGGGGCATATATTTAAGCAATTTAGGAAACAGAATAGGACATATATTTTTCTGGTAACTGTTTCCTATTTGGGTTTATTTATATACATATTTTTAAAAATATTAACAGTTTTATTTTTCTTTTCAAGGTACTGTTAGATTGCATTGTTTCCTGTAGCTATGCAAAGATGTGATTACAAAGAAAGTAGTCTTGTTATGATTTTAAATCAGTACTTACTGTAACCGCAGAATTATCTCAAGGTAAAAAAAAAAAAAAGTGCTGAATCTGATTTTGTGTGTGTAATTAGTTCACAGAGCTGGTGATATGTTTTAGGTTTTATATTTCACTTTATGATATGTTTCACTTTACTCTGAATTTTGCAGTCGTTATATCCCAAACGTATGATTCATAGATATATCTACTGTAAGTAATTTTTTTTTTTTAATACACAAATATCACATTTTCTTTATGGTATTATGGCGCACTCTTTTATTTCCATGTGTGCGCAGAATTGTCATCTAGATCACTTAGCCATGAAATTGTCACTTATTCATCAAAGCAAAATATTTTGCGAAGGTGAAATTAATCTCAAGAGATGCACTTGACATCTGGCTGAGTGAAAAGTGCATTTTGGATTTGTTTCTGACAGGTTTCATTAAGAACAGGTTTTGTTCTCAAAAAACCAACTTTACAAATTAGAGCAAAGTGTTGGAGTGTTTCCAAAAAAAACCTAAAAGAATGCTGGTTTGCTGTCACAACAGTTGACACTTAACTAGGCTTTTTTTTTTTCTTTTAACAAATCTCACAATTTTCACATCAAGCATGTGTGTCTTATGTGTGAATACTGTTTACAGTTGATAAAGTGTATACTTGAAAGACGAAGCCTCCATGTAAGGAGCTGCTTAAAGAATAAATAAATAAAAACTTGTCTTTTAAAGCTGACAGTTAACAAGCAGAATGCGTTTGCTCATTAATAACTAAAAGAAAGTGTGAAATAGCTGCGTTTGTGTTTTTAGCATTGTGAATATGTCAGAAGTTATGCAAATAGGCCAATATTGTAAAACCAGGGCAGTAAAAAACATATTCGAATTAGGATCAGCTGCAATAAAACCATTTATTTCCATTCAATTCAAAGCTTCATTTATTTTGACATTCGTCATACAAATTTCTCAGTGCCCTGTTTCGATTTTATTGTAGGCACATTTTGCCAGTGTTCTGGGTAAAATATCACACACACACACAATAAGATAAATTAAAAGATATACATCAAGCTTATAAAAACAAAGTAATCCCACTTTAAAAGTGCTTAAGTCTAATAAGAAAAATAAAAATGGATAAATGTTTATGCAGCCTATAAGCCTTTATTTAATACCCATGGCAATCGTCTTTTATCACAATCTGCTTCGATGATCAATCAGCAACAGCTGTGAGCTTGTTTTGGCATCAACACAGAAATTCTATGAGGGCCTGTTAAGCACATAAAGTTAATTCCCTAGAAAGTAATGACATTATCCTTTTATTTTACGGCTCAGAAACATGCAAATCCCTGATCAAGTACACATGCATTTGAAACAAAACGAACAAAGCCCATGTATGACAGTCGACATCTAACAGTGTGTGTTCTCATGTTAGCTGAACACGTCTCAGACATGCCCCGTGAGAGCTACGATAATGAAAGACTGAACGAATCAAAATGAGAACCACAAAAACATCATCTGTGTAAATGAACCGAAGAGCAATAATTGACGAAAATGGGCCTTAAATTTGCAGTAGCTCAAAGTGCCCTTGTGTGTCACGCTATCAGAGACATGCTTACAATCCTTCATTCTCAACAGTTCGGCCTTCCATTTACACACACACAATGTATGCATCTTCACGAATGCCGCCCGACACTCTCTTCTCCAAATCATTACTGTCATCGCAGTGGTAAGCTCGACAAAAGCATACGGCACTTCAGCCGCTAGCAGACTCTGACCCTAATGGCCCTCACGGTAAACCCGAACCTATTGATTGGTGCTCTCACGGCTCGTGATAATTAAGTTTCTCTTCTTCTTCTTCCACGGCTGTAAGCTCATCTCATCACACATTAAGAGACAGACCGGCCGCCTCTGTGGAGTCTATCAATGCCTTTTTGAACCCACATTTAATAAGCGCATGCCAAAAGCTGCTGCCGCCAATACATTATCCGGCGTTAGTGTCAGACGGTGCAGAGATTCAGTAATAAGAGCCAAGCTGCAGTTTCATTACTTATTGAGCTTGTGCCGTTTTCAGAGGGACTCATTAGACGGGCCGCAGACATATGCCACAACCAGCAGCCATCTGAAGAGTCATTTGTAAAAACCCGAAGGAACGCCCCGGAGTCATCGCCGGTTCATTTGTCTGTTTTTCTTCTTGCCGTTTGTTTGGATGTGTCTCTGTGTCGGGCTCTCTATTAATTCCTGCTTTTGAGAAGATGAATTGCAGAAAAGCTGTTCGAGGTTTCGACTGCAATGGCCCAGCATTGTTTAATCAAGCAACTTTGAAACAGGCATTGGCGAGCGTCGCAACAGATGAGCCATTGACATCGGTGGAGGTTGCATGTGGTATTTCTTAAAAATGAGGGACCAGAATAGTTGTCCCATGATTCTACTTGACATGGGAATAAAGGACTTTCTTGGTGCAGTACATTCGAGAACAAATGGCTAGCCGGATTAAATCAAGTCGAATAGCTTTGATATGTTTTAGGGTGAACTTGACCTTGAGACTCCAAGATCCAGGCAAAAAGCTTCCTTGAGAAGTGGTGTGTCAGGTGAGGAATTGTCCTTCACAATCAACCACAAACTAATTGGCTTCCATCTTGTTCACATATTTAAGCAAGCAAGTGCTATTACTGACGACTATTGGTTGCTTACGCAAAATTCCATCTTTGTGATTTGTACTTGGTCTATTCAAACCTAACTTTCGCATAATAATTTGCATAATTTGCATATCTATGGTCATCATTGCCTTGGTTGCTTATGTATGTGTGAAGTCCTGTTGGGTTATGGGTGTTTGTTTTAGTTCTTTCAAATATCGATAATGTTTGAAAAAAAACGCTTGGTGCACCTTTAAGCTTCCTAATACTGTTTTGAGTCTAACTATTTTCTACCTACGACGTCTACGATTTCAAACTATTTGGTCGAAGCAGTTCTTAGATAGCGTATTTTAGAATGAAAACGATCACTGCTAACACTGGCCTTTGCATTGCGTTTTAAAAAACAATCTCCGTTTACACTTTACAACTTAACATGTGTGCCACATGACCATTCATGCAGGTACAAACGTAGATATACATAGGTAGAAACCCCTGTTATTTAGCTTGGAGTGTTCAAATGAAAAATCTACCAACACGATAGATGGGTTCAACAAAGAGCATGATGTTATTGTTTACAAGTCGTCATGGATACAATAGAGCGAATGTGGGCAGCCACGCCATCGTTTTCGAAAGTCTCCATTTTGGTCTGTTTACAACCCTAAAGTTTTCAATGTCTGCAACGTTTTTAAAAGTCAATTTTTTCAACCTTGAAAATGCCCAGATTACTGTAAATGATAGACCTAACCGTAGAAAAAAAACAATTGATAGAGCACTTTTCTTAAAGGAGTCATACAAAGGCAATTTTCCACAAGCTAATATAATTCTTTAGAGTCTTAATGGAAAGTTTGTAATATAGTGTGTTTAAAAATTTCTCAAATAATTTTACCATCAAAAACAGCTCTTTTAAAATCACTTTGTTCTATGCACCCCTTTAAATCGTCATGAACCCATCCCTCTTTTCCGAGGCACTCTCGGAGGATCTTTTTTTAGCTGTATTCATAGTGAAATTTGATAATTACCACATTATTAGAAAAGACATTATACTCACTGCTTCTGTAGGTGAGGCTGGATCATTGATGATTCACGCCATAAACATTTCAGTTGATCAAGGGGGCGTTTCCCTTCAGAACCAAACATAACGTTAATCCTCTGCATCTTCAGTCACTCAGATGTTGGGGGTAAATGACTACTGCTATGTTCATTAATAGATTCAACAACAAAACACCTCGATCGTTTAGGAGTGTTGCTTGTCTCTGCATCTCTGTCTGATGACAGCTCACTCAAGTGTCTGAGGTAAGACACCGGTTAAGTCTGTGTGACACGTTGCTGTGAATCAACTATTGTGGGAGTGGCAACGTGTTTTTATTAAATTAAAAGAACTTCTGGGTTGTTTTTTATTATTGTAGGGTGGCTATGTATACTCCCAACACACATTTCAGTCCAAACGGCTTGTAAAAGTGCATGTGGCACCAGATGACCCCTTTACGCGAAAACTTGATCTTGAGCCTCTACTGTATGTCCCAGTCACAATAGCCCCATTGAAAAGTGGGGTGGTATGTCACAATCAACCCCAAAGTTGCTTCCATCAGTTTCACACATTCAAGAAAGCAAGCCCCTACTCCTGAATGCTGTCCTTTCATTGTGGTTTGTATTTCTTGGACTATCAGAACAGTCATGACAAAATAAGATGTATCCGGTTTCCCTGTTTGCTTGTTTGCTACATGTAGACGGCACTGTTTTGACAATAAAAAAATCATGAAAACAAGGTGATTTCACGGAAACATCTGTTGCGCGCTCCGTTATGCACCGTGTTTCTGTGGCGTCTACAGGGAAATGCGAACAGCCAGTGTTTGAGGCCTTAGCCCTTGTAGTGGAGATCTAACTAGCCCAGAGACATCCACTGGGCTGCGCTTCATGGCTTCCTGTGGCTCCTCTAATAGGCTGTTTCAAAGACCAGCAAGGACACCTTGTGAAAGTGAGTAAATTAATCCTCTGTGCCGCCACGACGCTCCTCTCCACCCGTCTCCTGAAGGGTAGGCGCACTTCCTCTCGGCCATCGCCGCCGTCTGCCCTCTCTGTGGTGCTCGAGAGGTCTCAGATGTGTGACTTCAGAAGGCTCTTTGCACGCTTATCCATCCCTTCCTACAGTCTCCTGCTGTATTGGCTCATTTGCATCCATTTTTCATCAGTCATCACCAGAATCCCTCTGCACATCAAACGGAGGCAAACCCGAGGCTAGCGCTTTTGTGGTCTGACATTTCGATCGCGCATTACATTCACCAAAATCCGGACTAAGAGGAAGGCACAGGTTTAATGACTTTGTGGGGCACGCTTGGTATTCTGTGCAAATAGCGGCAAATTATACTCTGCCTTTGTGAAAGATTTCCAATGACAATGGTGGATAAGGTCCCGTGCCTGTGAAACGTTCCCCCCACTTGAATATTCATTCCTCATCAGGACTCGTCGCATGTTCTCCCAACACCTCTCAATGAGACTTAATAAACTTTCTATTGAGACGAATGGTGGATTTCACCAGAGGCACAGCTGGATGTTGATGGAGAATGCTAATTCTGACAGTTCTGGACGAATTCCAGACTGGCAAAAAAATGACACGACGATGGCACTTGTCACATCACTTTATCCAGGTGTTATCCATCTCTTCCCCAATAAACATTAATCTGCACTGCTTGTCTTTTATTGAATGAGTGAAGAAGCCGTTTTGCCAATAGGACAGGCACAGCATGTGAGATGCGTGAAATGAGGTGCCTCAACCGCCGTTTCCCACAAGGCCCGGCTGTTCGCCATCTCTCAGTCTGTCAGCTGCCGTCGTTTCACCGCTGCGCCTTGTGTGAAATGACCTGTCAAGGTTGTAAATTTATTTGTTCTCATGCAGGTTGACTGTAATGTTGAGGATACAGGGATTTATACGTATCCTCTTCCTGCGATCTTCCTTACACCTGAGACTTGGGTAGCGATATCAGGTAGAAGAAATGCAAATAAGGTCAGCGTTCCCCCGTTGAGAGATTATCCTCGGTTTTAGAGTATTCTTGTAGTGTTAATTCGTAACTGTCTGGATACCAGTGCTTATGACAGATTTGGCATACTGTGTAGCAAGGTCATTTTATGTTTATCATCACACTTGTCTTTTTCCTGTCAATTTTTCCCCAAGGATGAATGTGGAGTTGAGACAGATTATCAGCTATTTGGCTCTGAGGAAATGTCACACGGCTTTTTTTTTTTTTTTCTTGTGTTGAAGGGCTTGACTACCAATGCAAGTTATTTCATTGATATTCAACATACAGTATATGTTGCCATTGAGTGCTATTTGTAGCGATGTGGGGAAATTGTGAGGGTAGACTCATAATCGAATAAAACAGCATTTTACCTTCCTTCCAGACACCCTTGGAGTCATGTAATCTGGTTAAGCAGAAAACTGGCCTGTTTGTCAATTTGTAGCCATAGTGTTGGTAAGTCACTCCTTAAACTCAGTGTTACTGCTGGAATCAAGTAAATGTTTGAGGCCTGTTAGATGTCAATGCTGTGGCAATTGCAGTTTACAGTACGGTGTTCACATCATGTTAGCCCTTTAAGTCATATGTATCATATTTTACACAATGGATTGTCCAGTTTCAATATAGACAAGATAAACCCATATCCAAGAAAGTGTATGCAGTAGCCTATGTAAATCTAAGTTCTCTGCCCCCTAGTGGATTATCTACATATAATTATTAAAATATGTTATCAAATTATGTAAATTCTGAAATGTTTGCCTCCTATTTTTTTAAGATACATCTCTTATTTTATTTAAAAATATTTCACTTTCATAAAACATATATATAATACACTGATAACACATTTTTATTTATTTGTTCATTATATAATTATGTACTCACTTTTCACTGATTATTTTATTAAAATGTTATTACTATTTAATTTACTCCTTTATTTTTTTTTACTCTATGTCAGGCTTTACAATGTTATACTGTAGATCAGTATGTATTTGTGTATGATTATCTGTTGTTAATGCATGTTTATTCATGAAATGGCAAAAATGTTTGAATTAGGAAATTTAAAATGTTACATTTATTAGTATATGTAGAAACTATTGACTAAGATGAATAAAAAGGTTGCCTAGTATGAAATTTAACCACATACCAACCACACGTAATCTTATCGCTTCAGTGATATAAAAAGTGGTAGCACTTTATTTTAAGGAACAGTTCTCACTTAAAAATATAGGTACCCTATTTTCAATAAATACTTATTAATGCTTTATTCTGCATGTCCATATTTTAGGTGTCTTAATCCTACCCCTTACCTACACTTAAAAATGACCTTACTAACCAATTATTACGCAACATTATGAGTTTAATGAGGCTTGTCATGGTTCAGATTTAGCTAACAGTGACAGTTGGACCTTAAAATAATGTGTGACCAAAATAGCTACTAAAATGAAAGGCGTCCCTTGAGGTTAAAAGGGCCCTGTGGCCCGTGAGTAGCCCTACTTTACCATCACACCTGACAAAAGCTCACCGCTCTCCAGACGAGACTTTAATGTGCAGGTGTGGTTTTGTCATGGCTTTACCTCAGCCCCACGATAACACATTGTGTGTTTGGCCTCTGCGTCATGTGGTGATCACAGTATAATCTATTTATCGCCCACAGCCCCGCGTGACCACCCATGCCGCATGCTTATCAGATTACCACAGCCCCCTAATATTGGGAGAGCCAACCCAGAGTTGCAAACTCGCCATTTGCAACTTTATGAAACGGTGCCACGGATATCTACATCAGCATTTTCCCCCGTGGCTTGGAAAACTACAATCTACCCCGGCGCTGATTCACTCCTCCTGCAGAACCAATTGCGAACTGCTCAGTCCTGGAAGAAGCTTTGGGGGATTTGCGCCTGGCCGGCGGGGACTTGTATCCATATATTTGATTTAGCATACATGAATGTTGCTGCCTAGATCAGCACGGCGCTGAATGCATCAAGCTGAAGCACGGAATGACTCCAAATGAAGGCTGTAGCTCCTTATGCCGCGCTAATGTTATCAGACATCTCCACCGCTCTGCAGACTTGCTTGTGTGAGGAGGTTCATAAGTTATTCTGAATAGCGTCAAGTTCCAGTGTGAGTGTCAAAAGATGGTTCATTTCCATATTTTCTCATTTGCTGCTACCTGGGCCTCTTGTCATCCTCGCAGAAGTTTAGAAGAGAAGAATCGAGGTTGAAGAGAGTTCATTCGCACATCCCTGCCGTCGAATACAGTTTAAGATGTAGGATTAGTGCTAGCCCGCCTCCAATGGGGCCGCTCGAATCATTCCGGTCAGAACCGGCTGCACCGTAAGTGTCATATTGTCCTTCTTCTGACAATAACATTAAGGATGCCGTAGTGGGAATCAGAGTGCTTGGCATTTATAAAACTCTCAGGCGAGATGATGGCGTTCTTGCGCGCTCTTTAATTCGGCTTCACACGGTTGAGGTGCTTTACCTTGTTCTGCACGCGCTTTGCACGGTGCCAGAGGACCCCCACGCTCGCATTTTAACAAAGTTTCTATGGCAACGTGGCCATTACTCCAAGTTGTTGAGGATGCTCAGCTGGAGGGGGCTGGTCACAAGTGCCTACACACATCATCCAAACACCAGGATACAGACATGCTTTAGGGATGGGTTGATTCCAATTTCTCATCCTGACGGTTAATTTATGCTCATAGCCGCATGCCACAGGAATCTGATTGGGGTACCCGATGAGCAGATAGTGCATTGGTATTCATTTGTAGGTTTCAAACATGGATGGAGGGAGTCGCACTTGCAGGTACAGCTTTGCAAAAAAATGTACATGGGAAAAACATTTGCATAGAGGCAGGAGTTCGCTGCTTTTTGGGCTGTGATGGATTTGTAAAGTACCTGAATTGTTGGAACCCTACACTCCATGTGCTGTCTGACGTGATTCACTCACCCTCAAACCATCCTGGGTATATATGACTTAAGTAGTATAAAAAAAACTTGGTTCTTCTAAGTTTTATAATGGCACTGAATAGAGGTCAAGATTTTGAAGCCAAATAAAGTGTTTCCATCCTTCATAAACATTGATCCAAACAGCTCTGGGGGGTTAATAAAGTCCTCAATCAATGAAATAATCTTTATAAACTGTGATCTCTATTATTAATCACGAGAGAGCGGTGTTTCAGTGGATGACGTAGGATGAAGGTGGAGCATAAGCCCTGGTGGGAATATGCAAGTCTTGTGAGAACTTTTGTGTCAAGTTAACCAGTCCCCTCTTGGCTTATATGCAATCTTCAGACACTTTTCTTTATAAGTCCTTGTTTTGTCATGTAGTCATGATCTGTGTTTTGTTTTGCTCTCTTATGTTTTTTTTTTTGACAAGAATTCTGCGAGTGTCAAAATGATTCCTTTTACATGAATCTACAAGTACGGATAAAAATATTGTGTTATGCATGCCAGGCCACTAATTGGCGAAGTCACTTTTGTAAAGAAAGAAAGAAACAATACTTTCCAAAAGTCATGTTTTAGCAGTTTAAACAGGGATAACGTTGATATTTTCAAAAACTTGCCATTTATAAAAGATTGTGTTTACAGTCTCCCAAAATGTAATTGGCATGTAAATGAATGGCCAAAAAATAGTGTTCTCATGAATGGGGAGAATTCCTTCATCCTCATGCAAAATGATTTGGATGTTTAGTCATACTGTAAATCATTTATAAACTCTGCTGTTATGTAAAACAAACAAATACATTTAAGGAAAAAATATGGAATAAAGAAAAATGCCAAAATGTATTTATTAAGTTAAAATCGGAATACACTCTGTCTGATTCGTAAACATATTTGAAATGAAATACATTTTTCAATAATAATAATAAATTCAGAGAAGAGTGAATTTTTGTGTTTTGGCAAGTATGCAAATAAATGAACTCCATCTTCCCATCACTAGTCTTACATGTGTCTACACCAGACACGCACAACGCGAAACTCCCAACAGAAAACTGCTGCTGCGTTCTGTATACGACATTGACAGTTTCAAATGATTTTCCACGGTCGCTTGCTCCCATTCAGTGTAGACACGGTCTAAATGAAAACTACGTTTCCAATAATTACAGTCACTCAAATTTCCCTTTATGTGACACATTTTTGTCAGCACCTCTAAATTTGAGAACCTCATTCCAAGGAGAATCATATCAAGATGAAAAAGACACATCCTACAGCTAAAAACAGTGTATGTGCTGCTGTATCATGAGCGTAGCTGTGATCGATGCTCGCTGCGCTATCAGGAGGTTTCTTTCACTTCGTATCATGTTAAATCCTAACTCTGTGAATGCGATACTACTGCACTTCCAGGCAGCGCTGAGTTCTCGCCATCTGGGAAGCAACACATACCAGAATGTGATGATGTCAGCTGTATTAATTATATTGCCTGGTGCCTGAGAACCTGGAGCCACAACTCAGGTCTTCCTGAAAGTTTGGTGCACAGCATCTCTGTGTAACTGGAACTGTTCCTTGGATTATTATAAACTGAATTCTGGTCTCTATATAAAAGTTTATAATATTTCTGGAGTGACAGTTTAAAACTGGGAGACCCCTTGTTGAGCACAGAGCTGAACATATCGTATAAAAAAGTATTACATTTTAAGCCTGGTTTATCCATATAAATGTATTTATATACAGTACTTTATGGTGCTGCATTGCAAAGTCATTAAAATAATCCTTATTGATGTTTAGTCATTAAACTACCAGATGATACCAGATGCATTGCAGGAGGTACAAAGAAACATTTAGCTGAACTTCAAGCTTTTGCTGAGGTTAATTTAATATTGTTTTTTTTGTTTAGCGCATATTTACGCTTCATCAAACAGTAATAATTGGTGGACCCCTGCGGTACGCCTACGGACCCCTGCTGAAGAAACCTGATTTAAAATAATGTTTATTTAGGCAAACATGCTAAAAAAGTTCATATTAAAATATAAGCATTAAATATATGAATAACTAATGATCTGCTATGAAATATATACTGTCAACAGATTTCAGTTCGCTTTTAGAACAGTTCTCTAGAAAAAAGAGAACTTACAGTTACTAATCAAAATTATTATTTTTATTAAAATTAACTTGTTTAAAAGTTCAGGGTCAGTAATGTTGAAAACCATTTAAATAAATTTAAGTATTAAAATATATAAAAATATATACATTTATGTACAAGTAAAATATATAAATGAATAATTTTAAAGCAGCAAAGAGGCATTTTCGTAAAGACATTAATACAAAAATATTTAAATAAAATAAATAAAATAATTTATTTAAAATAAATAAATCATTTATTTAAATGGTTTTTAACATTAATAACACAAAGTTTAAAAATTAATTAATTAATTAATTAAAAAAACTGTAATTCCGTGGTGCTAATTATTATTGTATTTTTATTTTCGTGTAGCATCAATATTTAGGTCAGGTAAATTTGACATTATGAAATGGTTTAGTACACTTTTACTGATTTTGCATGTCGTGTTTATATTTTATTTATTTTAAGATAATTGCTTTTCCAATTCCTTAAAGGAACATTCTAGAAGTTTTTCTAACATTCTTTAATATTCTGTAATAATACAACAGTGCTTTCTAGAACATTGCAGAACATTGTGGGACTAGTCATAAAAGACTCCAGCATACACTTCAGTAGTTTTAGACGACTCACTTTTGGTTCATGTTAATCTCTTGTTGTTGGCTCAGTGATATTCGTTTACGATCAGTAAAAGATTAGCTTGTATGCATCTTTCTTTTTTTAGTTTTCTTTAGTGTCATGTGTTATGAACTTCATAAAGAAACATGTTTCACTTTATAATTTAAGTAAATATTTATTGAACAGTAAAAAAATGATTTCTGAAGGATCAAATGACACTTCAGCTTTACATCACAGGAATAAATCACATTTTTAAATGCAATAAAATACTGCATTTTAAAATGTAACAATATTTCATGATATTACTGTTTATACTGTATGTTTGCATAAAAAAAACAGCCATGATAAGCATGAGAGTTATTTAGAAAATATTATTAAATCTCATCAACTCCAAACATTTGATGAACGAAAACGATCCCAAATGATTAAAATTTGATGAGTTAACCACACAATTTAAAGTATGATTCATTTCTGTAGTGCAAAGCATTTCAGCAATGACTCACATGTAGATATATTCCTGTCATAATAGTATTATAACTGTTTGTGTGTGTGTGTGTGTGTGTAGCTGGGAGGTGCTGCGATTTCTCCTGTCAAACCTGCGCTGGTGGATGGAGGAGTACAGATTTGATGGATTCCGGTTTGATGGAGTGACATCTATGCTCTATCATCATCACGGGATCGGTATGTCCATAGAAAATTAAGCACGTAATGTTCTTTACTTAGAATTGCTCTACATTAATAACTTTCTTCCCCTGTAAATGTCACAGGCTCTTTTTGTAGAACAGGTAGCAAAGCGTATTGGAAAAGCAACCGTTTCAAGGGCAGTTTCAGTCGAATGAGAGCATGTTACGTAAACTCTCATAAATTAACAGAATCAAGCAGGAAAAGCATGTGATACAAGTTCTTTCAAGCAGGAAATTAATTACACAAGTAGCGTAGCAAAGGTTATCCTGGCATTTCTCTCTTTTCTTTTTCATTTTGTTGCAGTGATGCCGCTAATGATTTTGGGTAGCTTTTCAAAGATCGCTTTGAATAAATCCTTTGTTTTAATGAAACATGACATTGGATTCACAAATTATTGCGAGTTGGTTTCTTCGTAGCGCTTTTTAAAAATGAGTTTTGTGTAATTGCTAATTAATTTTATTAAAATGTAACCATCAGCGGTGGAATGTGATTTCATCTGCATGCTCCCTGATGCTCAGGATCAGGATTTTCCGGGGATTATGCTGAATACTTTGGACTTCAAGTAGATGAGGACTCTCTTGTCTACCTCATGTTGGCAAACCATATTTTGCACACCCTCTATCAGGACTGCATCACTATTGCAGAGGTAAGCCGTATGTTGTTTTCTGAAATGCACTGAATATAGAAGCTCCTAATAGCATGAAGAGTATTTCTAAAATGTTGGCTCAGCAGTTCTTGAGCTGAAATGCCTCTGTTCTTATATTGATGCTTTGAAATGAAAGTATCACAGCATTATTGTTGGAGTTCCCAACAGCCATAGATTATACTGTTACAATATGACTGTTTTCAAACAGGTTTTCCAGATTATAAATATATATATATATATATATATATATATATATATATATATACATTTAATATATACATAATGTCAATTCACTTTTATTTGTATAGCACTTTTAACAATACAGATTGTAGCAAAGCACTGAACATTATCAAATATGAGAATAGAGCATAGCTGTCAAGTTTTGGATTTGAAAATAAGGGAAATTTTCCGGCGCCTGCCGCGAGCAGTCCCACCACCCCAG